>JPYR01000053.1:115590-216639 GCA_000775305.1 Belgica antarctica | reverse complement strand
CTTCAAATTTTCACCAAAAATCAGCCCGAAGTTTTATTTGTAGTTGACATAAGTTTTTGTGACAAACCAGAAGTGACTGAGGAGTTCCGGAAGTGACCCTTAACTATCTCTGGAACAAAAGTCGTGCAGACAGTAGTTCAATTTATAAAGTGGATCTCGAACAAAAAAAATTCAAACAGCCGGTATATTTTAATGCTAGCCACCCTGTATCGTATCGTTCATTGTCAATCCTTCGACTAAAAATAACAAACCGGAAATCATTAATTAATGTTGGATTATTTTTTGTTTACTCAGGTCGAGGCTAAATAAAGCTCAAAGATTCATTTCACTGATTTCTCGCTTTTCTTTTCCTGCTTTCGGCTATCTAATTGTTGTGCAATATCATTGCTGTTTGTTTTCCTTCCTTTTGACGCATTTGGCATCTGTTATTTTCGGAAGTAGAATTAACTCTTCCAATAGAAGATAATTAAAAACAGATTAATATGGAATCGACTTTTGTTAAGCAAAATGTTTTTTCATCGTGTAGAAAATTATTCCTTCGTATCGAACATTGTAAAAAAAACTTAGAATCAATGTCAATATGCTTCATGGAGATTTGGCACGCTCGCACTGTCTGAATTTAACGCACACGCAATATTTGAACAATTTTTTTGAATACACACTTATTCCGAGCTTAGAATATACATAGCACTTGTGGCTTAGCTTAGTTGAAGTGAGAAAGGGGAAACATTTCGATCCGATACCGTGAAAAGTTGAAGGACGGGGCTGGTGTTTGAAGATTGGTTGCGTACAATGTACTGTTAATATTACCGGAAGTCGATGGAGGTAAAGATAGAGTTTAGCATGTTATGATTGTTGTGCTACTCGAACAAAGAAAAAGCGGGACGTTTCAAACATAATTTCCTGTTCTTTATGCGATAACCTTCTACGTTGGAATTAGATTCACGTTTAGAGGGATGACACCACATCATACAAACATTTTACACAAAGTTGCACGTCTACAGTGGATTGAAAGTTTTCTTTACTGTGAAATCATCGGTCAGAGGAAACAGAAACTCTCAAGCCCCTAATCAGCAGCTTGTTCATTATTTCCTCGGTAGAATTTAAGTGCACTTTTGCGAATTTAAGTGTATCGTCAGGCCGTAATTTCCTTCTCATCAAGCTGCAAAACTTCCATTTGATTGCATGCTAATATGTAGTCATAACGAAAATTTTCTTATCTCTTACCAGTCAATTTGATTTGGATCATATCATTAAAGTTGGATGAATTCATGCATTGCCTGTGGTCGAAATGAACGTACGGAAGAATTTTGGCATGAAAACGCTGTATGTAGCAGTCGAATTCACGCCGAGAGACCTGTGAATAGTAAAAATCAATTTACAACGTGTGCTGGTGTTGTGAACGAGCGAGAGAACGAAACTGATAGCTTGTTTCTTGACACTAATATGAAATCGATACATGCTTTGACGTCGATGGTGAGCTTCGAAAATGAATTCATGAATTGATGTGCATATATTTGCGTAGGCAATCGAATAATTATGTTTTGTGTTGGGAATATCAGTACAGCGATCTAAATGAGAATTCAATTATTTTGAAATTACGAAACTATTCGAGGCGCTGGTTACTAATGACTTGTAAACATTCTGTCTTTTTTGTTACGAGGTAATTTCCGGTGATAGATACGTTAATGTTATTAATTCTCGGGAAAAAATCGACGGCAGTCCATAATATAGAAGCTCTGTCATACACGCAACAAATATTGAATGAGAAAATAAATCTCAACACCTGAGCACCAAGTGAACACTGAGAAGATGGTTTCGCTTCTGATTTACGGAAAGATAATAAATCATTTCAGAAAATAAATTTTCTTTTGGCTCGGTTTTGTGATTCTCATTCTCTTCCTATGTAAAAAAGCGTAAAGACTTATTTCAAAAGTGAAATTCATAGACAACTGTTGAGCACTGTTGTACAAAATGAAGTTTAGTCTGTACTTTGAGTGTGATGTTTTTGAATTATATAAAGCAATATTAACAAGTTACATTTTCAGCTAACATTCTTATTTTGCAAATGAAAAATGTGTCTCAAAGTGAAGAAAATTAACGTTTATTCGGAAATGGAAATGAACGCGATTAAGATATGAAGGAATTTCACTGAAAACAAATTGACAAGCTTTGGAAAGTTCATTCTGCGCAAGCTTCGATTCATTCATCGCCACTGGAAAGTGGAAAGCTGGGAACAACGTCAATAAACGCCATTTAACTCGGCTTCGTAATGAAGCTGACAAAAAATCCTTCACATCAAAGGACTCACCACATTTCTATTTACTTCGTTTTCTGTTTTCAGCAATTGCGGTTGTCATTTTAAGAGATGAAACTTTTCTCAATTGAAACCAGATTTGTTGAATATTCAATATGAAAGATATCTGCTTTAAAAATAATAAAAGTTTCGAATTACTCGTTCTGAAATGACAAGTTTGAAAGATAACATTTCCGGTCATTTTGGGTTTAGTTCCAGCAAACTTAACAATACATTGATTCTATGTTGAATGCAGATTAGATTGAACAATTAATACATTGGGTAAAATTTCAGCAACAAACGTACACTTAATTTGCAGCCTTTCAACGTGTTTGTAATGATTATGAGAATTTCTCTAATTATTTCAAAAGTTCAACTTAAGTTTCTTTGAACTCTTTATCAAACACTTTTTTATGTAGCGCAGCGTCAAGTAAATCTCGCTAGCTCGAAGTTTCTGTTGTCGAAAGTAATGCGATAATTCTTCCATTGAAGAGCGTAATTGAATAATTGGAGCTCAATTTAAGCGTCATAATTGAAACTTAATTTTTTTCGTAGAAATTAAACTTCTACTCAATTTAACAAACAAGGGCAAATGGCGAACAACGCTGACAAGCAGGCGTCACGCTATTCAGAGTAAGCGAGTGCCTAGCACTCGACACTTTTTAAATTAATTCTTTTAGCATTAGGAATTTATAGTAAAGGTTAATTTCGGAATAATTTTCGAATCCATCGGTTTGTTGCACGCAAGGTGCTTGATGAAAATTTATTTTTAATTATATAGAAAGCTGAATTCAGACTCTCTTTGGAAGTTAAATGAAAGTTTCAGAATAAGTTTTAATTGCACTTAAAAACGAAATCTTCCGAGAGAAATGAAGCAACAAGAAATTAACAGCACGCTCCATTAAAGTCTTACCAGCTTAATTCATATCGAGTGACGCAAAACGCACTTAACATAAACTTCATAATGAACTGTTGTTCTGTAAACAACTATTACTTTGCCGAAATAAGTCGCAGGGGGGTTCATTCGTTCATAATTGGAAATGTCAAAAACGGAAAACGTTTCTAGACGTTTAACTAATATTATTTGATTGGAAACTAAAGAATTTGCTTTTCAGATAGGTACACATTGCGGCTGTTTCTGCAGGATGCTTTTAGCAAACACAAGTTTATTCACCACATCAGAAGGATTTGCAAACTTTCGATGTTTCGACAGAGATTACAGCCGTGTTAACTGTTAATGTACATCCATTAACGAAAAATTCTTCTTTTTCTTTGACTCTGTTAAAAATAAAAGCAAATCCTTCTTCTCTCCATTTTCGGTCTCGATCGATCCTTACAGCTACTGAATCTAATCCATCTTAATGAGTTTGAGAAATAAAACAGAACTTTCTTCATCTCTCTACTCTATCATTCACATGATTCACATTCATCATGTGTTTAATCCAATGAACGAGAAACAGAAAGAATTATTCAATAAGCTCAAAAATGTTGACTAAAGACCGACGACGACGGACGACGGTCATGTAGGACGATTTCGTGTCTTTGCTTCACGTTCATCGATGTACATAGATTGAGATGTTTGTTTGCTGCCAAGACACGGGTTCTGTCCAACGCGACACTTTTTCTTTATCTGTGCGGGCACTCCACAACGTATTAAAACACAAAGGCGCTTTTACATATGGTAACAATGCATCAGGTAAACAATCACGTTTCTTGAAGAAGGAGAGAAAAGGTCCCGAAAGAAGAAACTACTGCTTCTCAAGCAACGGTTTCATCTCTCATCTATTAATACTAGAAATTTGTTTTGGAACGTACGTGATCAGAATAGCACACCGAACTGCTTGCTTGTCCTATATAGATAGTTTCAGTTCGCCTTAACTTCTACTCCATGGCATACGTTCTGTAGAGGTTGGAAGACATCGCAAGCACATACACGAGGCGAAAGAAGAAAAGGAAAACTTTGGCCCCTTTTCTCTGTTTTATTCTATTTTCTTAACCATTAAAGAGATTATTCGAGCTTGTACTCCGTGATGAAGAGTTTATCATTTTATTTTTCTTTTTAATTATTTTACTGCTGCTGTTACTAAAACATTTGCTAGTCTTTTGGATGCTTTTTTCTTGTACACATTTCTTTTTTGTTGGTTAATATATAGCATAGAACTTTTTGAATATGGACGCTTTTAATTGAAATTTGGATACAGAATCTTGTGTGGTTTCCTTATGATAATTTTTTTATCTAAATTATTTAGATGTTGGAAACTTGTTCATGTCTTTATTTAAGTTGTTCGATAAATTTTATTTTCAATAAACTTGTACAACACATTCAAATTTTGTCAACTCATTTAAAATCAAGTAGCTTGAATTTATAACTCATGTAGACAACACTGAACATTTCATACAATTTCTTAAGGTTTTCTTAGATAATTGATATTTTAACAAATGCTAATTTGTTGAATTTAACTAGATCAAAATCGCCCAAATTCACAATAATATTTATTTGTCTACTTTGTTGAAATTCTACCCTCAACAGATTAAGAAAAATAAACAACGATCTTCAATCTTAGAACAGCGGATGTTGAGCGCATGTTAAAAATTTGTTTACTGACTTATTTGAGAATTACATTGAAAATTTCACGATTCTTCTTCAGATGGAAGCGAATTGCTGCTTAATTTCGTAAACAGCTCACAATCTCTTGTGGATTAAATTATTTAAAAACATTTCGTTCTCTCCTTTTATTTCGCATAGCAAAGACAACTTTATCGAAGAACAGGCTTCTTCTATCTATCTATAGGCTCTACATACATAGACAAATTTTCTTGAAAGTGACTTGTATTCAGTCCACTTCCAGCAAAATAATGATTCAAAATGTGTAGACTATAACATTATTCAATATGAAGAACCATTTCTAAGTTCTTTTCTAGTTTTTAGATGTTTCAGGCGTTAACAAAAAGAATCAGTGAAAATCCACATGGAAAGTTAAAAAAAATCTTTTTCTATCATTGCCAGCAGCAAGAATGAAGTTCGATGAGATTGAAAGTTTATAATTCATTGTTTTGGCATTTTTCTCACGTTTTTTGCATCTTTTGAAAGTACCAACAAAATAAACACCGAGGGTAAAGCAAGAAGAAAAAAACTTAGCAAACAACATCAAAAAATCAATTTCACGAAACTTTTTCTTGCTCGCGAAGGACACTCTTTGGAATTGAGTTGATTTCTAAAGATGAAGCTTATTAATTTTGATGTCTATCGTGTTGTCTAGGGCATTCCATAACATTAAAATCGGGGGACATTAGTTTGAAAACTGAGAAGTAAAACATCGTGAACATTTCTTTGGTGAATCATAGATTGGTGAAACAGAAAGATTTTATCGGTAGCACGAAATGCAAATTTCTCTCATTATCATAGAAGCTACCATAAAATTTAAAATAAAATTTCTTCTGCAAACAATAACATTTTTCAAGTTTCAGCGGATTTATAGCAACGAAAACAAATTTAAGGTTTGCCGGTCTTATCCTAAGACAACAAAAGTCTTTCACCGCCTTCGGAGAAGCCTTGACAAAACAGATGATAAAAATTATTGTGAAATGTTTAGCGCTCAAATACGATATTTGTAAGCATATCTTCTGGCTATCAGAAAGAGCTCTTTTCAGGAGTTTCAGCTGAGCTTATGTACTAATAGCTTATAGCTTCACAATGTTTAATTTGAAAAAGATTGAATAGATGTTTGAAATGAATGCCTGCCTTTTAAAAGTAGGCCTATAGGCCGAAAAGATTTGAAAATTGTCAGGGATTATTCGATTTAAATTATTCATGTGAATCTATTTTTGTGGGCGACGATCGCAACCCTTTTCTCACTATAAGATCGTTTTATTTATAAAAACCTCATAGATTCTTAATATTGGATCGCCCGATAAAAAAATGGAAAGGTTTTCATGGGTTTATAAGTATCTAACTAAGCAACAAATTTTTTATAAGTTCAATTTTATATTTTCAGTGTACTCTTGAAAATTGTAAAGTTTATGGCGAAGGAAATAAGTTGTCAACTTTTTGGTTCGTGCATGTACATTCCCATTCTACCACTGCCTATATGCCAAGCAATTTTTGTTTTCAAAAATGGCACAATTTTTCTTTCCGAATCGAGCTCAAGAGCTTTGTGTTTGGAGCGTTACAGATGACTCTATGAAACATCATAAAATATGTAACAACCCCACGAGTACGAGACACATTCACCGAGAACACCCATATGTAGAGATACATTTTGTAATATCCAACATAAATTTTATTTGTTAGAAAACGACGACGAAATTGAAAAATAGAAACCTTTTTTAACTCTATCAACCGTTTCTCTTGGGCGAACGTCGTTGAAAATTTAGGAACGTCGTGTTATAATTTAGGGCGGCCGACAAGAAAAAAATGGATCTGGTGAAATGCGCCTAAATAAAATAATAAAAATGAATGGCTTGTGATTTCAGGACACATACATAAAGTTTTTGTTATATTTTGCAACATTAATTTTCGTAGCGAATTTACAATATCTCCTTAAATCATTCGAGGGCGGAAGGAAAATTGGAATTTATCAGCTTGAACTTTGAAAATTGAAATCTCTAGAAGCCATTTGACTTTATGAAGAAATATCTTTATATCTTTAAACCTGAAGATATCACATCGGGGATGGCCACAAAAAGTGATTTTTGTCGAAGCCAATAACAATACGGTGAATAAAGAACAATCTATTGGGCCGAAGAGAAGAAAAAGATCGAACAATATATGAAAAAGTTTTGTCGGGGTCCATCAATTTCGATGTTGGCATGTTTTATTTAATTTAGCCAGCGGAGAGAAGTGAAAAAGTTTTATTTTTCTTGTCTTTTGCATGCCATCAAAAAATATGTGAAGTAATACACAATATGTCTCAAATAGCATGCGAAGAGAGAAAATATGATTTTCGTACGTGGTTTTCAAACTTTATGCACAAACAAGTTTTCAAACAAGCAGCTGTCAAAAGGAATAAGTAATTGACAGCTTTTTTGAATGTGTGCTGTGTGGAGAGTATGAACAAGCGTGGTACCCTATAGAATTTTTTGTTCTATTGAGACGTTGACTTCTGGATGTTATGATTCATACCCTTGAAAATGCGAGTGCAGTGGCTTAAGCAATTAAAGCTAGCAACATCTGATTTAAGTATTGAACATCAATTTGAAGCACTTTTTTTATTGAAAATCAATTTTCAATTAAATGTCTGATGATGGACATGACTCGCATCACCTGTAAAATAATCTCACATCGTCTCGCTCTAATGTGCTTCTTCGCTTGAGGGCAATTTTCAGAAATTACTTTTCTCCAGCGCTGTAAAAATCGGGCAGGTTATCGTAATAATCAAGAGAGAAAAAAATGTTGTGTCCGGAGACCGACCCGTTTGTTATTCCGATATGGCTCCAAACGCCACACAACAACACAAAGTCATTTATGAGAGCGTTGTTGGTTCAGTTCCCTCAACAGCTTTTTTTCATAGCTGCTGTGTGCGGTTTTCTCTCGGAATCTTTATGTTTCGGGTACCGAAATCACTTTTTATGAGTTTTCATTACGTTTAAGGTAAAACGAGAATGTCGTGTGGTGGTTTAAGGAAAAAATTGGCAGAGACTAACCTGTGACCGGCTTTGTGTTCTTCGCTGCCGTAAAACTTATGTACTTTCTTTCACACGAAGAATTTTTTATGAAGTTCTCTTCACGGGGGCTCATTTGAACACACTCATTTGTACAATTACTTTTTTTAGTGTAGAGCAGAGTATTTTTTTTGTGCGTTTGTCTCAAAACATGCTACTCAACAGGTTGAGCATATTAAAGCAATTTGTTTGTGTGCTTAAGTAAATTTGTGATGGCAGTTAATTTATTAATTTATTCCATTGCGTGAGAATGTTCCATATTCGCTGTTTACTTAACGTTTCGACTTAACGTTACGTTTGATGTTCACCGATCATGAATATGCAATGTTAGGCAGAAATCTGCAAAAAAAAGCTCTTAAGTGGCTGCAACATTTGTCAGCACTCTGTACATGTATAATTTGAACTGAAACTTAAGCGACAGTTTTTAGTTTCTCAAAATACTTCTTGCAAAGAAATGAAACCACCATAAATTGAAGCACTGAAGGAAAACTTTCCTTTATAATTACAAAACTTACTTGGTACGTCATGACAAAACTTTTGTTCTACAGCCATCTTTCTTCTTCCACGTATGCTTATGAGCAATGTACATTTAGAAAATGTAAAATTATCTATTAAACAGAAGAAAAATAACTTTCAAGAAAATATAAATTTCAAGATTGTTTCACTCCAATTAAACAGAGACTTTCATATTTTCATATAAAACGTGATGTGCATTTCAAGTGACGACTTTCTTCGTATATGTAAATTTTATTTTAAAAGAAAAACTTGAAAATTTTCTTTCGCTTGCTATAAACTGTAAAAAAATTCATGTCTACAGTCAATAAAAAGTTGGTGTCATAGAAATAATCGTTTTTAAAGAAATCAATTTCCAATCAGAAAATGTTAAAGCAAACTTGACTACTATGGAGAATAAATCGAAATTATGCAAGGATTGTTCCTTTGATCAATTTCAATTTCTTTTACTTTCTCATTATTCTCATTTTGCAGCATAATTTGCAACAAAAAAACTCCTTTTGATCAATAATTTTCATTTCGATTGATTTCTTATGAGAAAAAAAAAGAGCTCGTTACATGATATGTTTACAGGAACAAACAGGAAGCATAAATGACAATCAAGCATAAATGAAACGGCGTGGGCCAAAAATTGTTCTTCCGGAGTCCTATTTCCGCTTACCGGAAATAATCCCGTATACCCATGCATCCGTTTTCTTCGTTAGCATTAATGCTAGCAAAAGAGTGCCTGGTAAGTGAGCAGCCGTACAGGATAACAATTCTGTGACTTACCAAGGCGTGATAAAGACTGTCTTGTTGGATCGATAACGATTCCAAAATGAGTTTGTTTGAAATTCTGCAGGTTTATTCCTTTTCAGAAGCATTTTATTATGTGTTCCGAAGTCCATACATGTTTTCGCAATAGGTTCGTGCATCCAAAATATAAAACTCATAAAATAATAAAAAACGATCTTTATGAGCTTCATATTGCGTTCCTGGTAATAATCTTCGAGTCACCTTAAAAATATCTTTTATTCCATCAATAGAAACACTTTTTCGATCGCATATTCTTATTTGCTGTCAGCTCATTTGAATATCAGCTTTCGTGAGTGTCTGTTTATTGTTTGGAATCGTTCAGTTGCTACGAAATATTTTCCAGAACTTTAACTTCCTATTCGGAACCAAAACCCGTCAAGAAACTGGTAGAGCTGATAAAAATTCATATTGAAAATCAAATGAATAAACCGAAAAGGAGGGAAAAATTGGTGTTTAGGATGAAAAGCTATGAGCCGAGAGAATGAATGGGAAATCGGTGAAATTATGTTTATGAATAAATAAATTTTTATCTTCATGGAAATCACCGTTCATGACGTCACACACAAAAGGTTTCGGTTTCCGCAATTCTTATGCTTAATTGCCATGTTTTGACGAAGTATTATATAAAACGAAACTTGACGGCAGTGACAGATGTCCCATCTATTCTTAAGCAGACGATTTCATTTTTTCAAGCTTTTTCTCGTTGAAAAGATGTTTTGTGTGTATGATAATAAGCTCACCACACAATGACATTCAAACTTTTCATTTCGGCTGAAGGAGAAAAGTTTATTGGAAAAAGAAGAAAGAAAGCTGTTGTGCAAAATGTAAAACCAGATGAATGATGAATTTTTGCATCTCTATTGAGTTGCAAGTTGGAATTTCAATCTATCTTCCCCATCACTCCCCATGATATTTTTATAATGTAAAATTCTTGTTGCTGGAATGATCTATCACTTTTACTGTTTCAGCAATCAGTCTTAAAAGTGTTTTCCAACGTCTCAATCCTATTACAAATATTTATGAAGCTTACGAGTGAATTTAGCATATCTCATACATTTATTTTCCGGACGCGGAGCACAACATTGAATAATTCACCAATTTGAATGCGATGTAAGAAATGGAGATTTCCATAATCGCAATTACATTGACCGTTTTTAGAATTCATACTTGATGGAAATCGACGCTAAGCCGATTCAATTTTCGATTTTTTTAGGTTCATGAATTTGTATAATAATTGAGGATTAAGTCGAAAACTCACAGTAGCGAAAAAGCAAAGACAGTGACAGTGAAATTTATTGCTGAATTTATCCTTGGCTGTCTCCAGCGCTGATAAGGAATTCCACTGTTGATTCAACAAGCAACAGTAAGGATCACAATTTGGGGGTTGATATTTAATGACGTAATTCAGAATTGGCGGTTGCTTTTAAACTGAATTTAAATGAAATAAATTCGTGGAAATATAAATTTCCCATCGATCAACGGGTTCTTTTCCGTAATGTGGATTGAACTCTGCTCGCTTCGCGAACTTTTATTCAATTTTGCATTACACTGCCACAAATTTAGCTGCCGTCATTTATTTCAATGTAATCTGTTTAAAAATGTATACGTAACAATATCTTGCTCTTATCTCCCAAAAAGACAGCACTCCAACAGCTTTTTTCAGAATTAATTCTATTTGTGCTCAATTTCGCTTTTGTTTCAATTTTAATGTAAGCAACTGCCACGCAAAACTCGAAGAATGGAATGAACAGCATTAAAGAATATTAAGATGTAAACATCAAATACATCGCAGTTCTGAATTTTTCATGAGATATACATTTCTCCTGAGCTGTCAAGCGTCTGAGGGAGGTATTAATATCTTTTGAAATATTCAATTTCTCTTCTGCTTTGAAACTCTCAGACTCACTTAAATATTTCTTATTCTCATTTTTTTCTCCATCTTCCACATCTCTAGAGCTTATTCTTTAATATAAATAATTTGCCGAGGTAAACACATTGGTGTAAAGCACAGAAAGGCCAAATAAAAATATGGGTGTCATTCATAAATATGTGTTTTTGGTTTTTTCGGAATTTGTGGATGACGAAAATGAAATCAAGAATTTTCTTTGTTTGACATATTGAAGAGACACCCAAACGTCCCAAAGAAAGTGAAAGTTGAAAAATTAGGGAGCTGGAAACTTTTTCAACCGAAATATCGTTCCCTAGACAATCGAGTAAATTTGGTTCATTGCTTGCCCAGAAAGTTCCAAAATATCATTTGGGAGATAAAAAATTGCGTGAAATCACTGAAATCACGTGGGAAAGGTCAATTTTAAGGCATTCAATAAATTTCTTGGAAACAAGCCCCCGCTCGCTGAAAGGGTGATTTGCTGAAGCCATAATTTCCAGCTGTGGTTTGTAATATATTCCTTCAAGTGCTCGCTGCGACAAAAGCCGCAACAACAAAAAATTACGATGCACTTTAGTGGCACTTCATTATATGCCCGTATGTTTCCCTATTCATCTGAACTTTAACCACAATGTAGACATAGTATGTTCCCTGTGCTTCTGCGTCGGCTGCATCTACCGCTCACCGCACTAGAAAATGTTACACAACAACGTATATTATGAGTTTGATGCCTGTGATTAATGACAACGATTATACCGAAGATCGTGAAATCGCAACATTTTGTAAGTCATTTGCAAATGAACAAACGGGCAGCTCCCCCTTCTCCAATGTTTGTCGAAGGTTGATGTGTTTAGGGGATTTATGTCAAACTTCACGGTAATGAACGTTCATGATTGTAGGAAAACTGGTAACAGACCAAAACTCTATTTTCTACCTTCGACAACGTGCAGAATTGACAACGTTTATTTTGCTCCGCAGAACGGCACATGAGAGAAACACGAGATTTAAGAGACATAAAATAAATATTTGCACTGGAAACTTTTCTAATAAAGATTCGACAGCAGGCAGGCAAAACTTTTTACTTGTGCGCTGTTCATGACACTGTGTGCTTTTTAACAAAAAGTTTTACCACCAGTGCTCGTCCCAGAATGAACAAGTTTCTGTGATGAAATTACACATCTGCTGAAAGTCGTCACATACTCGTTTGATTGGCGGCAGTAAATCTCGTAAGGAATTAATTCCGAGTCCTAAAAACCATGACAAGATTGTGCTTTCTCCTTAATCTTCTCAACACGCATTGGAATAATTCGAGAAGCTCTCAAAAAGCAGAAACTTCAAAGTTTCCACGTTGTGTCAATTTACTAATATGAAATGTTCCGGAAAAGGGGCCCACGTTCCACGTCCATGTACCAAGCCATATAAACAAACGATTCCATTTCGTAGAGAAAATTAAATCTTTACGTGCTCTTTTAGGCAGGATGAAGAAGTTTTTTTTCAAGCCAAAGATGAAACAGAAGAACCTTTGGTAAGCACAAAAAGTAATTGCGTAATGCGAAGTGAACAAGCCAGAATGAAAAAGACAGAAAGCTTTGTTGATGATAGTTTTCAGCAAATGCTTTCTCGCATTCTACTCATAGCACAAGCATTTTCGTAATTAAAAGTTTTCCATCATTTCGTTTCTTTTTTCGTTGAGCGGTAAAGTTTCAAGGGTTTTTTTCTTGAGAAATAAGCCAATTTTTCACGATGTTAACAGTTAATTTGTGAATTTCAAGAGCTTGACATGATAACAACATTGATGTTTGGTCGTTTTACCAATGAAGTTAATTTGAAACCACTAGATTTCAAAGGTCCTGAATCAGCAGCTGGAATGTTCAGTTCAAAGAAAACTACCATTAAAGCATATTTAAAACTCCCTAGTGAAACTTATACACAATGTTCAAAACTTGTTCTCTTTGCATTTCGCGATTTTTTTTTCATTTTAAATTTCTTATCAATCAAAAAGCATATTTCCATCTTCTTTCTTAGTTGAAAACACTTAAATAGCTGAGAAGTTTTCAAAGATCCTAATTAAAATCTTTTTTAACACTCCAACGATTATAAATTCTCAGGAAAAAATCAAAAACGGTTCAACACAAAGAATTCTCTAACATTTTGTTCGGGATGAGAGGTGTTTTTGGCTTTGGAAAAGCGCCAAACAGCCTTAAAATAGCGCATACCTACACAATACACTCGAGTTTATTTTCATAGTCCAACTAAAACGAAAACAGTCTCTACAAATATTCATTGTCTAAAGTGGCTACGTTATATCGCTTTTCTAATAAAAACCCAATACAAAAAGCATCTTCCGATAGAAATAAATAAAAGCGTCTAATAAAACAAAAGAATATATCAGGGTGAAAGGAAAGTAGTAATTTATTGACATAACTGAATAACCCAATATTAAGATGTTGCCGCTTGAATTTATGGAGTTACTCGAAAACAAAAGAATAGACAACAACGAATTTCAATACGTAGGAGAACACAAAAATGACGTTACTTTTCTTCCTACATGTGTCAACTCGAGGGTTTGCCCTTTATTTTGCCCGAAATCATCATTCACATCTGCATGATATGGACGATCAAAAGTTATTTGCTCCGAATAAATAATTTAAGGGCAATAACTTTGTTATCGACAAGTTTTCACTCTTTTGTTTTGTTCTCATTTTGAGCGATCCATTATTGCTGGACTTTTTGTCAGAGAGAAATTTATTATGAAAAGAAGTATCAAAACATTAGGAAATATATCACTAAAATGAATGAATGAGTTGACAAAATGAATGAGTTCCAAAGAAGAACTGTTCTCATGTGGCAAGCATCGATGGAAGCATCAAGATTTATTTAGTTATTTTACGGTTGGTAACTTACTTCAAAAGATAACATGCGAGAACTAAATTTGTTCATGAAAAACGAACTTAGTTCATGTTTAAAGCGTTTATAAATCTCCTGTGTAGAAGTAAATTTGTGATAACACTGGCGAAACTCGTTCGCGTTTTTTCTATTGAATAAATTGAATACATATCAAAATGACCTGGAACTATAGTTCATTGCATCAATTTACTGATAGGAATTTGTTTCAATGAAAAATGAATACACAATAAACGTGTTTCATCGGGAATCCTAAGTTTGATCTTAATTGAATGTTGAGTTCTGTCTAAGCAACACGTTCAAAAAAATTACCAGATGTTTCGTTCACAAAAAGTTAAAACCTTTTTGCTGTTATTTTGGCTGATAGCTGGATGCTTTGCAGCTCCAAATGTTCAAGAAAGTGAAAATTTAAGTCCTGAAGAAAACGGAAACGAAGAGAGTCTGTTGCAGTCAGATGTTGTTTTGCTGCCTGGAGAAGACGAATTAGTAGTAAACCACGACCTGCAATATGGAAAAACTCTCTTTCAAGGTGATTTGAAACTTGATGAAACTCAATTGGAGATGCTACTTAAGAACAACACTGGAAATGAGACCGAGAACCTTAAAAGTAGAACTGGACTTCTAGACGATGAGTATAGATGGCCAAAAAACGCTCAAGATCGAGTTTTAATTCCATACGTCATTGATGAAATTTCAGGATACTGTAAGAACTGGTCGTTTGAAAAAAGAATACAAATATGAATATTGATTTTTTACTCAATTTGAAGCGCATATTGAAGAACAGATCATGAGACAAGCAATGAACGATCTTGAGAAATACACATGCGTGCGCTTTGTAAAGCGATCGATTCAGCAAGACTACATTCACATATTCAGTGGCGATGGCTGTTTCTCTAGGTTGGGTCGTCATGCAGGTGGACAAGAACTCTCACTTCAACGGTTCGGATGCGTTGATAGAGGCACTGTGATTCACGAGCTAATTCATTCGATTGGATATGAGTGAGTTTTTGTCTTTAAAAATTATGTCCTGTAATTTATTTCGCATTCTAGTCATATGCACAACCACGCAGACCGAGATGACTTCATAGACGTCATTTGGGAAAATATAGATACTGAGCAGTGGCCTAATTTTAAGAAAGTTAACCCAGCTGAAGCTAGTAACTTTGGAACACGTTACGATCTAATGTCAGTCATGCATTATGATAGAAAAGCGTTTTCAAAGAACGGTTTTGACACGATGGTTCCAAAAGGAAGAAACTTCTTGACTAAAATCGGGCATGGAAAAGGAATGACTCAAGGTGATGCCAAAAGAATCAATAACATGTATAAATGTAAACCTTAGACTATAATAAAGAGTTTTGAGAATCATCAGTGTTTTTGGCAACAACCATTCCTATTTTGTGAATCATCTGATTTCTTAAATTATTCTCGCACGTTTTTCTCTACATTTCAAGCACAGGCTTGCCAGCAAACTCTACACAGCACCAAATTGTTTTGGGTTGTTCTTGACATTTCAATTAAGATCAAATAGAAATCCGAAGTCCTATTAGCTTTTACTGGCTAGCGTCGCACTGATAATGCGACTATTGAACAAAAAATATTTGACTAGTACAAGCACGATAAAGTGTCGAAAATATGCTATTTACAAACTGTGTATTGACACAAAAGTGTGCCTTTTTACGAATAATGCGCTTAAAGGTCAAAATTGTGTTTTAACATAACTCTAAATGTTTTAATGTAATCCAATGTCTGCTCTAATGCTGAGTAGAGTCATTTTATGATCTCACATGAAATATTTTTGTTCAGTTTGCTTGTTTGTTAAAGCTTTTTCTAGTTTCTTCAGTCAAGGAATAAAGTTTTTAAGTTTTCTAGTTCTTCGAAAAAGCTTATGGTTCATCACACCAACCATAAATAATGCTGTAAAATTCTCTCTCTGGACATGCGGTTGCGACTTTTTGCGTTCATCATCTCAAAAAGACGGCCAGTCTCATTTGTTCCCAGGAAGAAGGCGCTGCCTATGCTATGAGTTGATGGTTTGGTCATATATAATTAAGTCTCATATCAGGTTTTTTGATTGCTCGCTTGTTTCATGTTGTTCACATCCCATAAATCAGAAA
This sequence comes from Belgica antarctica, assembly GCA_000775305.1. NCBI lineage: Eukaryota > Metazoa > Arthropoda > Insecta > Diptera > Chironomidae > Belgica > Belgica antarctica. The sequence continues at coordinate 200,465 of JPYR01000053.1, read as the reverse complement.
ACTACTCATCAAGGAAACTATGCATATAAATTAGGGCATACATTTTCAAGTGTGCTTGTTTATTTATAACAAGTTAGCTTCAACTGGAAGAAGAGAAAATATTCTTGAAGTAGACGATGATACATGCTTAGGAAATAAAAAGCATAGGAAGCCAAAATCAAGGTGATTATCGTTTTAGACATGAAAAATTTCTTCACTGAGATTTTGATTTAATGCTAGCGTTTTCTCAGAGGTTTCTTATTCAAGAAAATTTTCTTATAGCTATAGGCGCTTAAAGCAACACACCTTCCAGGAAAATTCACTCAAAACGTGATCAAGAGGGCAATGTTATGATGAAGATTCGGATTAATTTTTACACAGCATCAGATTTACAATCTTTTTCAGTTGAGCAGCTTCAAAATGTCGCAAACAATGGTACAAATTTTATTACGCCGTGTGTTTTATTTGCCTCTTCCTTGATAAGACAATGTTAACTCCTGGGGCTTTCCCATAAAATTTATTGGATTAACGCCATGCTTCCTGTTGTCTTAAATGTCACATCTTCCCTTCCACCCTTTGCACAACAAATTTTCACACATCGTCAAACGGTTTATGTTCTTTTCGGTGTGTAGTTTGAGGCGTTAGTTTTATGAAACATACGGCTTAGGTTTGATTGAAACGTAATCTAGCAACTCTTCCTTCTTTTTCACAGTTTTGAAGGAATTTGTGTTAAGTTTAGTTGTTGCGTCCTAGTTATTGCGGAAAATTTCTGTAAAATCGGGAATTCAAATTATAAGTGGCAATTCAATTGCAGCAAGTTTTTTCAAGGATTAGTTTTTATAATTTAAAGTAATATTTTAAAACTTGTAAAATTGTTACAGCTTTGGACTTACTTTAAAAGGAAATTTGGTCTCTGCAACTCTTTTTGTATTTAGTCTGTTGTGTTTAAACGCTTTTCATCACTCCGTGTGCAATTGTTTCAATGCAGGATGCAAAGAAATTTGTTTTCTCTGTACTAAATTCCAGAGACGCCATTGTTTAGTCTTCTTTTACAGGGAATTTTGTGGAATCACTGCAGAGAATGTATGAAAGCACCACACAAAATGCAACGCAGTTTCCTATTATTTGCTCTAATTATTTAGGTTTTGCATTTAAATATTAAATGCTGATGCCAGAACAAATTACCAACATAAATCACCTCTAGAGACGCATCGAGAATCGCTCTAATGCATAATGTGTGTAAAGAATGAGTTCTCTCATGATGTGCAGTTATGAATAAAATGCAAGTTGAGAGACAAACCGAACTCATCCATCTATTCAATCCCCTTTCCCTCTGGCTGTGCACTAAGATTTATTGCATTCATTATTTATAATTGTACTTTTGTTCTGCATTCTCACATTGAACGTTGTGTGCGGACGCCTCGAATGATGAAATTGAAAATCGTAAACACGCAATTTCGCCACGGCGCTGGATGCGTTCATTCATTCATAATTTCCGTTAGCTGTCAGCGTGGACATGATAAGGTTATATTTCTGGAAATTAAAGTCATATCACACCACTAACTCGATTTTTATTTGTATGTATCATAGCTTTTATTCAAAACGTAATTGTTTCTTATCACAAAAATAATAAAACTTGCAAAAGGTGAGTCTTGACTCTTTTCGTCCTGATCACCATGCAACAAAAATTGGGATTCGTTTAACACATCATCAATAAAAGTGTCTATTTGAATAGCTTCCTCTTAAAAAAGCATTTCCTCAGATTATAAATCTGAAAGATTTAGCTTTCCACGATGAATTCAGTCGACCCACAACTTTTGGCGTCATTTCTTGTTGAAACTTTTCTTTCTTGTTAAAACGAAATAATTTCGGATGTAAAAATATTCCGCAGTTTCTGTTTTTCTTTTTCTTTCAAATTTACATAATTACACAACGGCTTCAGTTTACACTTTATGTACAAATGATCCACTTTGCTTATACGACTTTTTTCTCGTTGATGATGAATTTGGGGTGAAAGGAGATGAGAAGACGTGTCAAGTGATGAATTATGATTACACCACAATCGTAAATTTTCCAGCCTGTTACCGGGATCCATTTTCTTAAGTTTCGTAACGATCACGTTGATCTCATGAGTTTTCAGCCACTCCTAATTTCTTTAAGTTCCCCAAGGTTGTCTGGTCTCCGGGCTGTAGATTGAGTGCGGTTTTATAGCTCAGGACTGCTTGTTGAGTTTTGCCCAAAAGGTGCAGTATCGCTCCAAGGTTCGTGTGGGCACGTGCGTCGTTCGGTCGTAAATCTACTGCCTGTAAGGATTCCCATGAATCTTCTGAAGAAAATGGGTTCAATTTGTCGTTACTTACTTGACGATACCAGCGCAGCGCTTCATGTTTCCTATCCAGCATCCTTAGTGCCGTTGCTGCCGCAGTCACTAATTGATGAGAAAACGCGTTAAATTTCTGCAGAGGAAGAAAAAAAATCCAATTTCACCTAATTGATAATCGTTTGGTGACAACTCTGCTGCTCGTAAACGACTCTCGCATGCTTCCTCGTGTCTTGAGATTGATGTGAGAAACTCAGCTGCGTGCACAAAGCAGAAAAAGGGAAAGAAAAGTTAATGATCCATCAAATCAAAGTTTCACTTTTTCCATTATGTCTAAGTGTTTAAGGATGAAGATGAAAAATTACCATAAAATGACTTACCATAAGAATGCCTTACGCTCGAGTCTAGTGGAGCTAAGCGAATAGCTCGTTTGAAATATTGTTCAGCTTCTGATGATCGACTGCTCTGTATGGTTGAAAGTGTGTATGTGTTTCACATAAATATCAGATTGAATGGAATGAAAACGTGAAAGAAACTCTTTCAGATTAAAGCGATCCATCAAGTGATGTATCAACTTACAATACTTACATTACGAGCTAACATTATTCCGAAGGAGATGTGTGCGCCTATATGGTTAGGCTCAGCTTCGAGAGCAGCGCGGTGAAAGCGCTCTGCTTCAGACCACTTTTTCAGTCTCATGAAAACATTTGCCAGCTGATGATAGATTCCCTGGAAAAGCGGAATAAAAAACAGATCGTTCAAATGAAATTCAATTATGGGCTCGTGGTAGTTGAAGAAGGAAATTAAATTTTCACAGGTGGGAAATGCAGGTAATTTATTAATTTTCTCGACTCTTCCTCCTGTAAAGTGTTCTTTATTGGTCTGTTCAAATGCCTTTCACAAATTAGTTCTGGAAGAGAACGGACGAACTGAACAAGCAGGCGCGAGTGTAATAAAACAGATAATATTGTGTAAATAAGTGCAATTTGTAATTCTGACTACTTTAATGCATGTTCATTGCATTTCCATGCATTAAAACTTCCCCCGTCCCTCATTTCGCCCTGCCTAGGATTCAAACATGTTCCATCGCCTTTATGGAAATAATTAGAGTTGCACAAGTGTTGCATGAGACTTGCACACACTTGAGCATGTCTCATTTCTTGCTGACATATATGTAAGAATGGCTGTTTATATGAGAAGTATGTTATTTTGCATTAAACAACGAATTTTGCTTGATGCTGAGAGTGCAGGAACGCTAATGGCGAAACCGAGGAAAAAGGTTTTCCGAGTGAATCTTTCTTAATTAAATTCGCTTTGCTTTCACACGATCAACTCGTAACAGCAAGCATAACAGAAAAGCGTTACCAAGCAGCAAAAGCTTCTTTATTACGGGAACAAATAAAAGTTTTCGGTTTAATCTGAAATTCCACAAGAGAGACAATACTCATTGCATCCCCGCCACCTTCCTTCCAACATCTAAGCCAGAAACTTGTGGTTCCCTATCTCAAAATCTAATTTTTCATTTAAAATGCGTACGAAGAGTATCAGTGTGTTGGAAGGGAAAATCAAATTTTTGCTTTCACTAGCTGTGTGAAGGATTTTATGATGAAAACCACAGAAAAGCACATGCAGGGTGAAAATAGAGTCTTGATTAACATTTTCACTTCAATCCCTACACGCCTACAAGCACGAAGGCGTAGAGAAATGTAATTTTTTAATCCTGCAAATTCTCTCTGGATGCATTTGGTATTTTTGTTTGTTGAAAGGGATCTTGTCATTATACGTAATTATCATGTCATGTTAGGTTGCAGATTTCTTCGGGTTAAAAACTTGTAGCCAATAGGCAAATAATCAAGTCAATGGAGAGAAGACATGAGATTAGGGAACATGTAATATCAGATTTTAGTCTGCTGACATGATTCATTGCAAGCATAAAAGTTTCAACGAAGAGACATGATAAGACTTCAGCTCATAATTTGATTCTGTTTGAGTTGTTTTCAAGAAAATGCAGTGACAAGTGAAGTGGAAATCAACATAGTTCATAACTTTAATTTGATTTCATTACTCAGAATTTAACTTTATTCGATTCCATTTTTTTCTGTTGAATGTTGAGCTATCCGAATAAAATCACTGGAATTTAAGATGGATGAATATCCACAAATAAACGAATTCCTTTTAAATGTCAACTTCAAAGCGAGATTTTCTTTTTAACTCAGTTTAATGCCTTTAAAGAGGTCAGAAATTATGTGATTTGAAGTTCTTTACTACATTCTGTCAACCGTTATTTTATCTTTCAACTTGTTGTCATGACTCTGAAATCCCTGCAACTTCATTTGCAACTCAAACGAATTGAGTTCTTGACAGAAAAATATTTATTTAAATTTCGAAGTATTCCTGTGAAAAAGCTGTTTGACACAAAAATTGTTTTTAATTGAGTTTACATGAATTTCTGAATATTTGACTGACACATTCCTGTACGATTCACTGTTAATGAATGTGAAAGCTTTCTGTTTTTGGTTGACAGTTTTTGAAAATACAGTGAAAAGGCTCGCGCGAACATGCGCATGTATTGGGAAGGCGACAAAATCATATGCGTGATGCTCGTGTTACTGAATTTTTAAAAGGCAAGAACAAAAAACGAGACTCTTAATGTAATTTATATCTGTACTAGGTTTTCCAAGCTTGCATTTGCCTTTCAAACACAAAATAAAGTATGAAAATTGGAAGCAACAGTTTTGTTTTGGCGGCTGCGCTCCAAGAAATTTCCATTCACTGGAAGCGATGGCATGCAACTTTGGGAAGCTTCCGAGATTCACACAGGAAGTTTCAAACACTTCTCAGTGGTTTGGCCGTCAACAGTTGATGTGATTTTCCAGAGGGAAACTGAAGAACATTAACATTTATATTTTTTTATTGTTTTGGGCCTCTGACGATAATTAGATTTCATAATGTCGAGCGCTGTTTAAAGCATTAGATGGAATGAATGGCAATAGATTAATTGAATTTCTACAGATCTGAAAATTTTGATTCAGAACCGTGCACAAGCCGTGCCCATAAAGAGACATTTCGAATCTTGGGTCACGGCCTTTCGTCATTGTAAAAAAAAATCAAGGCTAGACTCCCAGGTTCCATTTGACATGTTTGTATTTTAATTTACAATTTAATATGAGGGTGTTGATGTAAAACTTTGCTTTCAATACCAATCTTGGCCGAGTCAGCCAACAAACACCATACACAACAGAAAAAATTGTAAATAAAAAAATACATTCGCATAAAAGGTTTTTAATAGCTTTCGCCAGAGACTACTTCATTAAAGACCAGAAAAAAACTTAGCACCATTTTCACATATTTCAGATGTTTGTTTCACCGTCATGGGAAATTCTAGCGTTTCCGATTATATTTTAATTTCCAGTAAAGTGGTCGCTGCATTCTCTTTATGACTTTTTATTATTACTTCGTTTTAGTGGTTTTCCATTGCGTTTTAAAAATGTCTACCACCTTCAGACAAAAGCATTGTCAAGTAATAAATCTAAAGTATCTAAAAATTTCTTTTCAAATTCATAGAATTTTTGGTAAATGAAAAACCAGATGTTATTCAAATTTAACGACTGGGCTTGGTGAAAAGGGATGGCTTTGGATGCAAAAAACCTATTAATGTTAATGTTGTTGTTACGAACTTGCAGAGCGTACAAAACCAAGAACTTTGTTCTGAAAGCAAAGAGCAAAAACCCAGAAGCAAGCATCAGCACTCAGAAGCACACAGACAGTTTGCATTTTCAGGACATTGCATTAAAAATTAAATTTATTCCGTTAGACGAAAAAGAGAGCCGCTTACCCAAAACGGCTTCTCAACTTGAAATGAAAGCTTTTGCTCGTTTAGGATTTTGAGGCTTTCTGACTTTTTGCTTCTTGACTCAGACGGTCGTTAACAAGTGATGTCGGGATTTGATGCTTTCTGGATGTTATGTTTATGCCTCTATAATTTCTAATTAACAGATGTCTAACTTTTTTCATATAGACTTCTTTGTGACTGCACAGTACGACAACGCCTAAACATTTTCTTTCACAGGCTGATAATTCTCTCCTCAAACGTCATGAAAAATTCAGAAGGAAAATTTCCTTTAATTAGTCTTTATTACATGCAAAAAAGCCGTCTAAGTGCAAAGCATTTTGCTGAATTATTGATGAAGTATTAAAAGAATTTCTTGGCATCTCAATTTTTGTGGCGTTCTTTCTAAGCGGCTTTAGGGGCTGTGGATTTTTGTCGATGCCGGCGATTTTCAACTTTGAACTTGACCATGTCGGTTTCTTTATGTTTTTTGCTTACTCGTGACAGCTTTTTTCATGTCCCGTTTAAGAGGGGACGTAAAAACTAAGCACAAGTGAAATCCAAAACGTTTATCCCTCCTTTTCTTTCCTTTTAGTGGCTGCATTATCTTCACTGTTCCGTCCATCGCACTCGACAAGATAACAATCTCTCTTGAGGAAGCCGGTCGTCGATGTCTTACTTGGAGCTAACACAAACAGAAGTTCTAATACATTATGCAAGTCTTCCATTGTTAGCTACGTCAAAAAAGAGCAAAGGCATTGACGAAGTTTTTTTCCTTCCCGAAGCAACTCGGCTGCGTATAATTTATGAACGGCAAAGCATTTTTCTTTTTGTTTGCCGACCTCGCAGCATACAACACAACATGGGGAGAAGGAGAAAGAAACTTTGGTCGTTTTTCTTGGGGAACAACGATTTCAGTTGGCGTTGCTAGTGCTCTTCTTGACAATGTCGCAAACCGATTTAAAATTAATTTGCTATTACACGTTTTGCTCGGCACATCGCAGTGTGCTCCAGCACCAAGTACAGATTGCCTTACATTTAAATTAAATAGAAATACATTAAGCTCACCTGTGGTGGATAATTTTTTGGGAGGGTATGCAGAGCTTCGCGGTATACAGCCAGCGCTCGTTGTAACTTTCCCTGATCTGAATAGAGACCACCCAGTTGTAGAAGCGAGCTGATCCTAGCATTCTCGTGTGCGCTCCGGTCTCTCAGTCCGGTACCGTCAAGCTTCGTTCCATCGCGTAGAACCGATGCAGCTTCATGACAACGTCTTAAGTTGAATAGAAAATCAAATTAGAGTTTTCCATTAAACTTTTCGATTTCGCGTACAACAAGAAAGCACACGGACTCGACGAAAGGCAGTTTTATATGAAAATTGAATTGAATGTATTTACCCGAGTGCTATTAAAGACGTTCCGAGGTTTAGGTAGGCCACTGAAATGAGAAAATCAGAAAATGGCTTTAAAATAAATTCTTCTTCAAGAGAGTCATTAGCCGATCAATATTCGTTTCAAGAATCATCGAAAACCGTCTTCATTGTTCAATTTTTAATGAGCTCTTTTTCGTAATAAACAAGAATCTCGTCTAAGATGGATTTGCTTTTGAAATTGAATGTTGAATTTATGAGGCTCGCTGTTGAGATTTTTTTCCTTTATCGCGCACACTTGAAAAATTTTATTGAATTTCTTTTCCGTTGTGTTTTTTTATATCTACGGAAAGTCTCTCTTTCATGCGTTCCAATCCATGAAAAATCAATGTTTATACTGTAAATTATATTTAAACCAACTAAACAGTATCAAGCGTCGGCATTTTTTTATTCCACCACCCCGAAAGAAAGGAAACGCAGATAGGGAGAACCGTTTTTCATGCAGATTTTCCCCACAATAAATTCTTACGGATTTTTCTTCTCTTCTTACATTTTTACGTCGTGACACGGTGTGTAAAATCACTAAACCATAAAAGTATAAAATTGAATAACGGAACAAAAAGTCGTGTCTGCGAAACAAGTGTGCTCGTTCCATAAGAAGATGATTTTGTAAGAAAATATTGAGTCGGGAAGAAAGTTACGGGCTTGGATTTTTTTTTTTTGAAAAGATTTGATCGTTGCGTATTTGGCCCATCCATCTTCAGCGTAACCTTAGAGAAGATTTCCTTGTGATTTAAACTTTTGTTATGTTTATTTTTCGATAACTCAATGCTATTTTCACGGATACTGTTCCTCCCGAACTTTCAAATGACTCCGCGCACATCAAAAACGGCGTGTCATCATATTGAAGCTTTTACATTTCGTTCCAATTTTTTCTCGCTTCGTGAAATTTATTCAACTTTGGTTCTTCACGTCGTCTTTTCTCTATTCTGAATTCCAGATCGGAGTATTATCGTCATTTTTATTACATTCACATGCCGTCGAAAGGAGAAAGCATTTCAAATCATATTTTCAACATGTTTCATTTTATGGCATTCAAATTTTTCTGAAATTTATTTTTACAGCATTTAAGCGAGTTGAATTTGCGAAATATGTTTAAACTCAAGGCCCTAAAAGTTGCGCTCCTGATGTTCATTCTTCCTGTTTTATTCGTCACTGTATTAATTTTGTGCGTTGGCGCAGCGTCGTACATTTATTGTGAAGGAGAATCAATTTATTGTGTAAACTCGACAAAAGGGTTTCAGTCGCTTTTGTTCACTTTCGGAGTAGCAAGTTCACTCGAGACTTTCCGACAAACTTCCGTTTCTGCCCATGAAAATCAATATTTAATTATACCAAAACCATAAATTTTGTTTAAAAAAGTAAAGCTAATTTCCTCGTTCGGTATCCACAAATATTCTTCCTTCTTTATTCGAGTCTTCTTCAATCTCATATTTATTTAGGATCGACTCCGATATTTCAAAGAGAAGAGAAAAAATAAAAATTCAGTGAAAATTTCTTTTTTTATTAAGAACGGAAATTTTCAATTGATTCCCCAATCAAACAGGACTTTCCAAGTAGGGATTCCCCAAGAGAGATAACAGGAAAACAAATTTCTTCTTCCTTGATGAAAATAAGCAAGATTTCCGTTGATGATTGATAATAATACGGACTAATAATTGGCCGGAAACTTCGCTTTTCTCTGTGGCCGGCACCGCTTGATTGGAAAGTTTTTTTGCTTGATATCTGAGCGTGATGCGATCATGGTACGTTTTTCTGAGCCGGAAGTGATTTAATTGGCTGGTGAAGCTCAACTTCAAAATACGAAAAAAGAGATTTATTTTCAAATTTATACTACATAGGGGAATATCACCGATTAAACTTGAATGGATTTTAACACCGTTCTGATAAATTCATAATGAATGTTCATCAAGAAATAACGTTAGCAGAACACAACTGCTGATAAACGTCCAATTACCGTTCGGAAAAATATCAATCGCGAAACATATTGCGGAAATCATAAACATTTTCTATCATTCATTCAAATTTGTCCATACAAATTGAAATTTGCACATTTCGCAGCTGAATAAACATGCGGAAACTCGCCTAAAATAATATGTAAGAAATAATAAATAATTACGTTCAATTTATCAAAATTTCAGCACTTTTTACCACATTTAGTTCTGAAGGGAAAATTTTCATGTTTCGACAAGGTGCAAGCTGAATTGATTGAAACACATGAAATCATGAAATCAAAATTCAATAATTTGACAAAGCGAATTTTGGGCAATAAAAATTACACTAGTTCAGTTGTAGAACCGAATGAAGAGCGAACAGTTTTAAATTTCTTCTTTGAGCAGTTTTATTTAAAGATAAACATCAACACTCTGCGGTTTGTTGTAATGCCACATATTGTATTGCTTATTGATTTCTTATCTTATGACAGCACGTGAAAATTCTCCCTTCGAACTTCACAATCAGAATTTTATTATACTTCAGCGCCATAGCCTGAACCAAGAATTTCGGTTGACATTTAATTTCATAACATTCTCGTTGGCTTTTGAGTGGCTTCTCTTATCAATATAGTTTCGACTTCGTAGTTATAGCTACGCTTTGTGAATTTCAAATCTGTCCCCGAGCTGTGCTCTTAACCTGTGAACACTTAATTTTCAATAAAATCAAAGTCAATAAAGTCGCGAGACTGATTGACAGCTCTGTACTCTTTCATTACGCTCAAAATTAAGCAAACTTTTGTAAAGGATTGTCTATTACCGCCTCTTTGTTGATGGCTTAAAATGGTAATTACTCATACCAAAACGACGACTGGCGTAGAAATAATTTATTTTTTTAAATAAATTTTAAATACAATATTCAAAATTTGATGTGAAAATTTTCCACCCTTTGCCAGTCTGGGGTTGGTGGAGTGGGTTATGGAATTATTAATTATGAGTCGAATATTAAATTTTTCACATCATCTGAGCACATGGAAAAGCAAGAAAATTTTCATCGTCGCTTCAACGAGAACGACAAACGGAGAGATGAGAATTTTCAAACGGTACTTACATGCAAGCGACGGCCGAAAATGGATGGCTTTTTGAAAGCTGCTCACGGCATCTTCGTATTTTTGTTGATTCTGGTACAGGACAGCCCTAGAACGAAGAAGGAGAACGAAATTGTAAGAATTTCTCTTTTTGAAAGCTGAAGTGACTAATAACGCCATAAAATTCCATCATAAACGCGGATGAGCGTAGTGAAAGCACTTGGATGTAAATAGAAAAGTCTCTCGAAATTTATTTTTATTTCGAGTGAACTTCCGTCGACAAGGAGAAGATAAATCGTATCCTGAAGTGCATCTGCGGATGTATCTGGATATCTTCCAATTTATGTTTGTCAGACGTGAAATGATATACAATTTTTTACTAGCTAGTCAAAAAGATGCAAAACTACAAACTGTAAAAGGAGTGGAAGGTAAAGAACATAATAACCACGTTCAAGCTGGAACCTACAAAAATTGTATAATTCAAATTGCTTTTGCGAATTTCCGCTCAAGTTTGTTGCCAAAACAAGAAAATTAACAAGAATTACCGGAAAACGTTTCTTCCCGAAACTTTTTCTGCATCAGATACCTTGAAGCTGTTATTGAATTTTTTTTAAATGGTTTGTCGTGTTCGGGCGTTCTTAATTGCCGTCAGTCTAATTTTAGTGGTGATCTCTCAAGATTTCATCCATTGAAACTTTTATGTTGTGTCTCATGGTGTCACAACTGTCGTACAACCCTTTGGCCGTTAAAAATGTTTCTTATAAAAGAAAGGAATAATTTAATCCGCGAAAATTTTGCAACTTTCTCTGCTGAGCGAGAATAATTTACGACACCGAGCAGGTTCAAGCAGTGTGGAATTTAATTAGCGGTATCATCATTCAGAAGCAGCGCTAAAAGCAATAGAAATTTCTTATGGCTCATCAGATCTTTGGGTTTCCCACCTTTTTCTCCCCATAACATGAACTGAAAAAATATTTTATGATTCTGGGTAACCTATTGAGGTGTTGCCTCGAATGTCGAAGATTTCCCCTTGTACCAGCGAGGAGCGTTAAAAAATCCAATAACCATTGAAATAAATACGTAAAGTATAATAATAATTTTAGAGATTTTCGAAGCGTTCGGAGTTTGTAGAAATTATGTCTCGTTTCGGAGCGTTCGCGTTCAAATGATAAGAATTTAAGACTTCGAGAAGCGCGGTTGAAACTACGTGGGGCTTTTACTCGTTTTACACGCTCAAACATCCCCACAACGGCAAAAATGTGGAAAAGGTAATTTCTCCAGAAATAATATCATTCAGCTCCATTAGTTCGGCTTCAATTTAAAAGTTTTACGTTCTCTTGGCGCTGGGATAATTTCACACTAAGTGAATTCTCAATTTAAGCAGAAACTGATTAAACTGTTTCCAGGAGAGCGTAAGATTTTTCTCCGCTGAGAACTATGAATTTTCAGCGAAATAATTCAATTAACATTTTCATCAAATTACTTTTGGATTCCATAGCGGATGAAGAATTTCCACAATTTTCTTTTGCCTCTTGAACGTTATGATAACAAGACTGTGTCCACGCTAACGAATGGTCCCAGCCGTTCTGATGAGTATGTGAAAAATCACTAAAGCATAACCTCATTAAGGCAATTAGTTGAACATTTGCAGTTTGCAGTCAGAAATGCTTTATTTCAACATAACATAAATAACTCACAAAAACTTTTGCATGAAGCATTCATTAACTGACTGTGCTGGTACATATTAGGTGGAAACTGCAGACTGAAAGTTGTCCCGAATTTTTGGGGACATATTTGCAAAAACTCAGCCAACTACCTTTTCCAACTGACATCGCACGAGTTTCATTGCTTTAGAAGAAATTCTTCACAGCAGACACCACTGAGTCGACTCTTTCATTCAAAAAGCCAGATAAATTCATTGTTAATTCTTTTGAATTTCCTTCAATCCAGTTGAGTTTTATTAGTCCTTTTATTTTGAAGTAACCAAGGAGATGCGCCGACAGAAGAAGACAAGATGAAAGAATGTTAAGTTTCGACATAAAAAGCTCTTCATCGAGAATGGCGATAGTTATTTTTATAACTCGCTCAATCTTCTCACTTCTTGAGACTTGACCATCAAAAGCTTAATCGGCCGTAGTGTACTTCAAGTAAAAAGTGCAAATTTTATTACAAGTTGTTAAAATAAAGTCAAATTTTGTCTGAATTTGTACAAAACTTTAATTATTTGAAGGAAAATGACCCCCACTGAGTACACAATGGCCGCTTAATCAATGAGCCATCGTCAATTTGGATGTTTTATTTAATTTCATCTAACTTCTTAGGGTTTCTTCTTTGAACGGGTGTTCATGAACTTTTATTCACTCCAATCATTGTGGCTTCAAACAGTAGAAACGTTCGTTTTAACGCTGAAATATATTTCGAACACTTTTTGATAGGGCAATAACCAGACGTAGGACATAAATTTGAAAAGTTTTCCCCGAGAATTATGTTGTCTATTTTATGTCTTATTTCCTACAGGACCTGTGATGACACAAACTTTCGTTTCTTTTATTCGGCTGATAACAATAAAGGCATAAAGTCATGAGTGCGACAGAGGTAGGAGACCATAGTTTCTAGAGAGAGGTATAAAACCAATAACTTACATATGTTCCACACAAACTCAATTTATTAGAATCTTCCTCAAAATATATGTGTAGCAATCTTTTCGATATTGTTTTCCCTCGCTTTCCTTATAGTTGAAAACTAACACGAGAAGACAATTCACCAGAAGAACATTGCCAGAAGGTAGAAAATTTAAAATTTCTCGTTTGTGTCTCAATAAAAGCAGATAAAGGGGCGATTGCATAGGCGATGTCATATCTATTTCTTGTGTCTCTTATTCTTTAAGCATTATCTTTGAAACATCATGCAAAGAGAATCCGCTTTAATGTTGAATAAGCGTATAAATTCTACCCCAAGCATACATTGAGGAAAAAAGAAAATACAGAACCGAAAATACACATCAGCATAAGCAATTGTTAGCAGTTATATGCATCATCAAAACTTTCCTTCTCCATAGAAAGACTTATGAAACTCATGCTTTCTTCTAACGCGTCTAACGATTCTTGACATTGTGGAAGTACGATAAGCAGAAACGCGTCCAAAAGAGAAAGCTAAGTGTTCCATCGAGTAGGTAAGAATCACGTTCATCCTTTATCCACGCTTTATTCTCCCATTTCTCGAAATTAGCACAAATCGTAGCCTTCATCATTAGAAGAACTTTTTGTATTGGATTCGAAGTAACGTCGAGAGAGATTTTCTCAAGTTGGTGCTTTTTTGTTGATTAAGTTGGTGCTAATGAATACTCCGCTAATAAGCAAGCAAGAGGATTTTCATTTTCTTGTTATTTTCTTTTTACAGCCAATTTGTTGCTTGTGTTCGACAATTAATTAGCTCTTAGCGAAAGAGTTGAATTGATCTATTGTTTCAACACGAAACCACAACACTCAGGTTGAGCATTCACTTCATTGTAGTGCTTTTAATTCTTCTTTACTAATCGAACATCAGAAAAACCAGAACAATTAGGAAAAGTTCTTTCTTCGATGTGCTGCGTGGGGAGGAGTTTGAAGAGTCTTAATCTCTTCAATCATCGGAACACGTATCGGCAACGCCGTACCATGAGTTTGTTGCTTTACATGTTCATTCTCCCACAAAATACCGCTAGTGAACGTAGTCGCATTACCCTTGAGATGTTTATACTTGCACCTAGGCTACGCACATTTGAATGTTCAAGGACCGTGTTTTGTTGAGCTTCCGGACCTTTTCTGTTGTGAAGCTTGAACAAAAGGACGTCTTTTAAACAAATAGTTTGATTCATTGCTGCCATGAAGGTTTCTAACATGTTTTAGCCACTGTACAGAGAAATTGTGCAAAAGTCCCGACCACATTAGCTTTCGGTCACAAATCTCCAAACTTTTCTTCCGTTTCGAGTACTTTCGAGGGATTAACCAAATGCGGACTAGAAATTCTGAGCTCTCATCATGCGAAAGCGTAGAACAATGGAGATAATTTAACTGATTTGATAATCAATTGGAATGCCTTCGAATCGTTGCGAAAAGGGTTCAAATTTGGTCCTTTTCAGTAAATCTTCAATGGAATTTTATGAGTGGGTAGAAATTCTATACTTACAAATTGTAATGAACTTCTGCCATGTTTGAGCGATGCTTTAAAGCTCCAAGCAGGGCTTCTTCTGCCTCCTCGAAGCGGCCTTGAGAACTTAAAACACTTCCCAAGTTGCCTAGCGCTGTAATGATGAAAGGAAATTTATATCAGAATAATTATTTGAAAGCACAAAAATCCACGCCTCTCGCAATATAGACTCGATATCTTCGAAGCAGCTTAAATTACATCGTAAAACTCATAATTAAATAGTACAGGAAATTTCCTGCGTTTTTCACTATCCAAACGGTTTCCAAAGCACGAACGAAAACGTTGAGCATAATAAAAATAATAATAAATTAAAAAGAAATACGGAAAAGGCGATGGAGTGAGTTTACAACCTCTCAGAAATAAATAGAAATTAATAAATGGAAAGGAAACTTGATAGCAAGGCCGCTTTAAGGAAAAATCACTCTTCTAGTGGAAATGAACTATCGATTTCTCTTTCGTTCGATTCTTAGGCTGAGTCGGCACTTTTGTTTCCAAACTTCTCTTTAAAAAGCAGTTTTGAATGCGGAAATATTCAAGTTTTCAAACAATTCCGAAGAGTTTGGTTGCATGAATTCTTTGCTAAGATTTTAACTAGAACAAAAAAGAGACACAAAAAATTCAATGACACAAATAAAGCACTTTAAAGCAGTTGATTATGTTTGCTCCTAAGAGCGAGAGAGAAAAGCATAAAAACAGGGAACGAAAATTAAATTATATGCCCACATTCTTTAGTCTACTGGATCGTATATTTTGTACAACATTCTAGGTCAAAGCTCTTCTCAAGTTTGCCGCTGTTGAAGGAGAACGGAAAATCGATGATAATGAACGCTTTCAACAATTTTCCCCCAATTTTAGTCCTGCTAAATTTTGTTTTCAATAATGTAATTTTTATTCTGCTTCTCAAAACTCAAGCCATAATTTTTTAAGAGATTTTTTACTTGATATGCTTCAAAGTTTAGCATTCAAGTGCATGACTATCTCCCGCAAACAATCAATAATTAATTTTTAAAACGCAAGATGCAGCGAAAAGTAACTTCAACTCGTGATTTATTTTGTCATAACTGATCTTAATTCGTCTTGTGTCCATTCAACAGTTTCATTAAAGTTCAAAATCTTCTAAATTTACTGCCAGTCACTGTCAAAAACAAAAGTGGCTTCCGTTTATACTGTTTTAACTTACATCTCCCCAGCGTTTTCAATTCTACAAGTTTTCTTAAATGAAACTTTAAAAATCCAGATTTTATTCTCTCTAAGCCGGCTTTACGTCTTGAACTTGGGGAAATCAATTTCAGTGATCCCACATTAAAGTTTCATGAGGTTAACATTTCCAAATTTTGAGAACAGTTTCGGAAATAAAAAGGGAAAGGACCAGAAAGCTCGTAAAATAGTTTATGGGGAGAGCAGATCAATTGACGAGAGATTAACGTTCTGCATTATTCAATCTTGATGTTTCCCACAGAAAACTGCCTTCTCTCAGCTCCGTATCATGTTGTTACCATCTTGTTTTCGAAGATTCATTTATATGATTATTATCCCAAACTTCAATCAGCCAACAGCACAAAGGCCACGTCAGCTGAACGATGTCTGTTGATTAAAGTTTATTTTCAGAAATTGAATTATATCGGAAATTATTCGCATCAGGCTACACGTATTCTAAGCCGAGATTTGAGACGTGAACATCGGCAAGTGCTGTTCAAAGTGTTTCGTTTTAAAACTCCATGTTTTCATCCATGTTTTTTTTGCTTTGATTTGAATATTATGTCTTTTTCATCGGCAGCTCTATTTGTGATTTGGTTTATGTCTCTTGCAGTGAAGATCTTTCGTGTATACAGAGTCTTCAGCATTCACAACTGTTGCGGCAAAGCCCCAATTGTCTTTCATTGCCGAGACCAGGTTATAAGATCCCAACTACCGGTGTCACTGCATGTTCTTCCCTTTTCCCTTCTTCCAGTCCCCACCGCAAGCTTTGTAATTTATGTGTGTCACATAGAGTGCGAAGCAAATCCGAAAGAATAGAGCCGCAGAGACAAATCTGATATGAAATGTTCAACAAAACAATAAACAAGATTTTGCATAAAAGATTTATAGCTGGAATTTGTGAAGCGAAAATTTCTTGATGCGAGAGGCAAGAACTAGTTGTGAAAAATTACCTTTTGGTGGATTTATTCGGATGGCACTTCGATACAAGCTTTCCTCGTCCCGCCAGTCTCGATTTCGTCGTATAGTTTGCAAACTGAATGCACTTATCAGGATAATTAAAAACAAAATGGTCACCATCGATTTCACGTTGTGATGCCGAAACATCATTTCGGTTTTATGTTTGGCTTTTGTGTCGCTGCCCTTGCACGGCACTTTAAAATTAATTAATTTTCCTAAACCTAATCCAATTAGCAGGCAATATCCTACACTAGGCAAATAGAGAATTCGCTCGGCGACTACAAAGCCAACGTAGAAAAACAAGTTAGATGCAGGTAGGAAGGGCAACGTCAGCATTGCTATGGATATGAGGGTACTCGATGCACTGTTCAGTTTCACGTTTTTTACACTCTTCTCGGCACTTTTCATGGAGATGTAAGTGACAACGGACGCCAGCTTACTTTTGACACTTTGCTTTTGACTATTCACGTGAAGATGTCTAATGGGCTGATGCAATACTGGCACAGTTAAAACTGGTGATGTATTGACGATATTATCACACATACTGTTGTTGTTCAGATCAATGCTCAGATCCTGAAGTGAGAAATAAAATAAATTTTGTTTATTTGAAAAGCAATTGAACAAACTCACCTCATTGAATAGTTCATCATTATTGTTGTTGTTATTATTCAAATTTAAGTCTTTGAGATTATTCAAGTAGATTCCGTTATTGTTTCTGATATATTTCTTTAAAGGCGAAAGTGATATAACTTGTTTTTTGTTACCGGTTCCAATCGCAGCAGTACAAAGTGCAGTTGCAGTGTACGTGGGAACTGCATTTGCCACATGCCGACGCTTAAGTCCTTGTTTACAAACTAAGCAGCTATTTTCAATGTCCATTAATTGATTTGATTGCACGGTTGACGCTTCGTCGAACGACTTTGGGTTGTGCGATTGGTGCTTTCGCTTTTGAATTGTTCTACCTATTCTCTTGATACTATTAACTTTCGGCGTGGCTTTTCGAAGAGCCGACAAGCATTTGAAAACAATTCGGCAAAGGGCAATGTAGAACATCAGCGAAATGATGTTCCGAGTATCAAATAATGATGTGATTCTGGGGATTGCGTCCATTCCCCAGTCGAAGCTCAGTGTGTGAGGGTAGACGAGTAATTTGAAGTTGAACACGGGCAAGTATAAAAACGTATAAAATCGAGTCAAAACCGTATTAACTTTGGCCGTAGGATTATCAGCTGTCGAGAATTGTGTACTTGGTCCAGGAATCGATAGACGTAGATGTAAGATTGTTGCGATTGCTAGTCCCAAGATTCCGATGCTTCGTAATTGATACTGAAATGAGAAAGAAGAAAGGGGATGAGTTTGAAAAAATCCAGAAAAAATCAATATTTAAGCTTTAATCTTCCAATCTGTTTCTGTCTTTGTGTTCCAATAACGTTTTTTTTCTCTTTTTCTATGTAAACGTCGAGTTATATAACGGATATATCAGACCAGTCTTCCAGAAAATCAAATCAATGAAGCCTTAGACATTAGTAAATGGAATGAAATAATTCTGTAACGAATCAAAACTCGGTGCAGGCTTAGAAATAATCACCTCGGAGACGTTCACGATTAATTGTTTATTATTTCCTGCAACGACCCAACGCAGCATGATGTGTTTGCTGGGATCTCGAAAAGGATTCAATGGCATATTCAACAAAGGGTTTCGACCGACCGATCGAAAATTGAAGACGGTCTTTAACAACAAGATTCGTCCATTGCCAAACATTCGAGTCGAGATGTTTTGTGCCGAGTGTATTTTAAATGCGATAATAATTCAAGAAAAGAATCAACGAGAAGCTTCTTTAGGGAGCAGAAAAAGGAGCGAGAAGGGTAAAGACATGGTCCATTTACAAACTACAGTAATATGAAGACTCGTGTGTTCCATTACATAGAAAGCTGAATGCTTTCGATTCTTTGATTAGGGTTGCGGGTGTCTGTGTATGTTTTCGTCAGATTCAGATCTAAAAAACCCAGAACCGCATTGTCAATAAAAAATATCTTCAAGGCACAAATATCAAGAAACGTTTTTGTAATTCCTGATTCCATCAAATTGATGTGCTTCGTAATTTCTCAAAAAAAGTTAATTTTCAGGAAATTAAGATTTATATATAAGTTGCAACTGGCTAATATTCGGAAATACGCGGACCGCAGGTTGGTCGGGCCTGCGCTGTATACGGCATATTTATAGATCTCTACACGCTTCTATTTTCCTACTTTTCACTCTCAAATATTCTTCATCTCGGTTTTCATCGCGCTGAATGGTAAAGAGATTTCTTTATTCTTGTTGTTCAATAATATTTAGATGTTTTCTTTCCATCGTGAAAGTCGTTTTCACTCTCACCCACGGAGGAAACTCTCGATTCTCGATGATGCAGCACATAATCAAAAAAAAAGATGAAGTTAATGCTGCGATGCTTTTGAAAAAGCCATAAACACGTTATCTGTTGCTCTGAGGCATAAAAAACATTCAGATTGGGGACGTGTATCGATTCATCCTTTGATGTCTGACACTAAAGTCGAATGGCGATGATAGTCACCCATTTTCAGCCGTTTTAATTACACTGATGTTTCCATTAACGATTTATATGCAGTTCAATTGAACTAATGTGATTGATTGTTCCAGACAAACAGCTAACAACGCCGATAATTAAAATGATCGTTAAAGTTTTCAACAAATCGTTACCAGTCCCAGCGCAAACGTTCACTCACTACATCGTTCTTTCTACCATGACAACGGAATTCACATTTTCATATATTCGAGCATTATCGGCAGAGAACTTTTTTATGCCTTTCATATGATTTTCACTGTGATGGTACTTTAATGTCTTATAGTTTCTGTGTGACTTTGCTGGAATCTTTGTAGGTCACCGATTTCTTTGAAAACTCATGTAATGTCATTGCTGATAAAACTAATAAAGTGAAAATATATTTTTCGGAAGGATGCGTATAGGATCGGTATCGAAAATGAAGACAGCCGTTCATCATGCCGTAAACGTTGGAGAAATCATGTGTTATCAGAATATGAGAAATGGAACGTCAGATATCATCGTTGATAATTTAGGAAACGGTATTCAACATATGGGCTCAGGCAAGAAGAAGCAAAAAAAGCATAAACAGATTAAATGGATAAGTGGGAAATGCGTCTGTTTGAGCCCGTCTTGAATCCTGTGCTTTGAGAAATATGAAAATTTGATTTTATCTTCAGCTTAACTACGGCACAAACACAAAAGCATCCAATCTCATTCTGTTTCCATCGTTTTCTCGTAAGATTTTCCGATGAATCCGGTGAAAAGCTTTTACATCGGGAATCCTTGAAAAGATTTTACTTGACTCATGTGGATTCAGAGTTTATTTTATAACAAAGTTATTTTACATGTGTAACTTCAGCAACATTTAGGTCATTTGACCGCAGAATCAGGAGCCGTGAAAAGGTATGGTCGAGAAAACACACAAAGCCATCATTGTAGCATTACCGAGTTCAGATTCTCACGCTTAATTGAAAGCGACATGTGTAGGACATTGCTTTTATGTCTGTAGAAGGCCCTTCCGTCGAAATTAGTTTGAAAGACAATAACAAAAAAAAACATTGCACACCTTCAACGAAGTGCACTTTTATGTGTGGGATCTCACAGTTTTGCACTTGAGCGATTAAACGCTGTTCGAGACGAGTACGAGAGGTTAATTTGAGAGTGTAAAAACTCTTGCAGGTCGAGTGCGCCTGAACACATAACTGACGCTGGGAAAATGTTCCACGAGAAAACTTCATTGTTATTAGATACCTCTGTATCGACTAAAGCGTGGAAAATGAAATAAAAGTTGAAAAGCTCTTGAACAGCTCTCGACCAGGTTTCAACTGAGCTTAGGGGAATTTCACAGTTTTTGACAAGCACGATGGTTCGTCTTATATTTAATTTTATTTTGCTGGCATATTACTAAAAGCTTGACGCGCTTTATGAATGTCCTAACAGCTCAGATAACAGAATGGTCATGGTTGAGAGCAGCACATTCAACAGTAGATTCAAAGTACACGATTGGACCATTGTTCTCGACGTAATGAAACTGAAGAGAAACTGATATCTGAGCGACTTTTCAGCGAAAGGTCATAAAACAAGGAAAGCTGAAGTTCAAAGTCCTAGTTGTCTGAAATGATTTCTATTCTCTTGTGCACAGAGCGGGAAGCGAACTCACCTTATCTTTCGAAAACGTGTTGTATCCTTTCAAGATATCATAAATGGCACAAACCACCAGAGCACTAACGGCAGTCTCTTTGCATAAAACAGCTATCGAAGCACATAAAAAGGCTCCACTCAGCGCAAGCCAATGTCTCAGATCACATTTCTCACGCCATTGAACATGTCTGTAATGAGATAGAAAACACTCAGATAAAAAAGTTAACCGTAGTTGTCAGTGATCCGGTCCTTACCTTATATAGAACAATATCGTTATTATATAAAAAATGCATGCCATCAGATCCGCACGTCCAACGACTGTTTTTTATAAAGAAACAAAGTTTTATTAACACATTATTTAAGCAAACCTTTTTTGCCTTTACGTACCTCCAGCGACAGCTTTAAATATAAGGCAAGAATTTAGTATATTTTTGATTTTTGAAGAATATTTTTATACCTTCAGTATGAACTGGCATAGTTGCGAAAAGCAATCCAGATATAAGTCCACCTGTTCCGTATGGAATAGTTTTTCTAGCTAATTTAACAACTAATCCAGTCGCAATGCTGTAAAAAGGCATCTCTTGTAAATAAAATATTTCAATAATTTCATTAAAAGTTAACCTACCTATGAAGCAACACATTGACTAAATGATAGCCAAATGGCTTAAAACCACTGAAGAAATGATTCAATTTATAACTCAACACACACAACGGGCGATAAGAGCCGTGCGAGCCACTATCAACAAGTGGCGTGCCCCAAAAATCATGGAACAACAGCTGATACCACGGCTGCTTGGCGTCCATCACATCGGGATTGCTCAGAATCGCTCGTCTATAAAGAAAGGGAGAGAATAAGAAGACAAGGTGATGAGAAAAATCTGAACCGATTGTTCGACTGTGTTCACAGTTAACATTTGCTGACTCGGCTGTTTCGTATTAAAGCCATTACTCCCTTATTCAAGCCGTTTCTGCTTGAGTTGTGCTCTTGAAATGGAAATCCATAGAATTTCCAAAAATAATTTATTTCACTTGACGATTAGGTGGTGTTGATCAACAAACAAATGATCGTAATTTCACGCTAAGCTTTTGTTTTCCACATAAAATCCGTAAAACTCATTAAGCATCTTACGAAATCAGAGAAAAGATTTCTCTAATCTTTCTCACATTAGGACACATAAGCAATTACGTTTGGAAAATTAACTTGGTATAGTGGAAAAAGCACACAAACAGTGAAAAAGAAGTAAAGCAACCGAAACAATAATAAATTGAAAACAATTAAATCAATTAATTCCTTAACTGACGTCACAACTTCCCTTTTTTCACCCACCACAAGGCTTCTGTATTCAAAGCGAAGCTATCTCTTCGTAGAGTAGAGTATCAGCTGACCCGTATGTGCGTGTGAAGGTCTTTGCATGTGAAAAAGGTTTTAGTGTTTCAAGCGATATCATATCAAACACATTAAGCTGAATTACAATGAAATACCGTAATGGCCTATCATATTATCTACTAAATTAATCGATACATTCATTTTTGAGTTTACGCGTGCCATGTGTTCGGATCGCAGCAGAACTTTGCTGTGAACTATGAACACAATACGACCTTTTGATCACTGGAAAGCTCCAAATCTGCTTTTTAAGCATACAAATGTTGAATTCAATACCATCAACCGGCTATCTTTGTAGGGATCTGTGAAGGCTAGAATACTTCATACATGTGTTTGACTGGTTCATCGCTCTAGGCGTGCGCCAACTGCACTTATTAGCCTGGCTTCTTAGCATATGCTACAAGTGGTCTCTAGGTATTTTCATCAGTCATCAAACTTAATAGGAACAGCTAGCTTTTATATTTTTTTAAACTCCAATTTATTTCTCAACGTTTCAGCTTAAATGATCGAATGGAGAAATTTTACATGAAAATTTTTAATTGAGATTTTGTGGTTGCTGTTAAAAATGATGCATTTACACCTGAATAAAAATTTAATCGCACGTATATATTACGGTACCAAACGTACAAAGGTACAAAGCGAAACGAATGACCCGAGCTGCTGGCTTGCCTTGATTGCAAATCTGCAGCCTCTTGTGCTTTTTCGACTACAAATTGGACTGTACGAACTTTCCATAAACTTTCGGAAAGAAAACAAAAGAACTTCCGAAGTCTTTGCATCACGTTTGGGCCATAAATTTGTGTAACAAATTTGTTACTTGCTATAGAACTGCAGAATAATATAGCAAACTTTATTCAAATGCGATAACACAAATGGTCCCGATGAATGTGTCTGGCAGAGCAGTTATTCTAAAAGTTTTTCAGTCATTGCAGCTATGATTTTAATTTTTCAACTCCGGAAATATTTAAGTCAAATTTTGACTCGAGTCCCGAGTCCTATCAGAAGCAAAAATAATTAAAAACACCAACTTGACGTCAACTCGATTCAGAATGATGTTCAGCTTGGAAGCGGAAGGCAAGTGGCATAAAAAGGATTTGAGAATCGGAAGCAGCTTGAACTCAGTAGCGTTTCAAAACACGATTCGACGAAGTCGCTCACGATTTACCGTCACTGCAACAGAACAAACTTTCAACAAAACAAAAAAAGTAAAAGAGAGAAAAGTTTTTGTCGGGAACAGACAAACACATTTTAAAAGCTTTCTGACGTCGCTTTTTGAGGGCTGCAAGCGAAAAAGATGTGCTTCGTGTTAATACAACGATTAAATTATCATAAATAATTGTCGAGTGAGAAAAAAACATTGTCACGCCAGCAACACCCGAAACAAAACTAAAACAAGACTCTAGTTTGGCTAGAGGGACTGAATGTGATTAAATACATCCAGTCGTGTCGTTTCGTTTCACTCTCGCAGAACTACCCTCTACTCGTAAAATAATAGTCGTTCATGCTAGTTTGTTGACACCATGGCAAATAAGGCGCGTTTAAATAGCGTTTAAAGTCAAAATGGAAAACAGTTCAAAGAGACAAAAAAGGAAAGAAGAAAACTGGGTTGAAAACAATGTTGGCGTTTCGTGTGTCATGGTATCAAGATAGGAAAGGTGTCAATGAAATAAACTTTTCTTTTTTGTTCAAAGTCCCAACAATGCAGCGCTTTATTTTTATGTTTCCAAAGAGAATTCTTTGGTAGCTTTTTCAATCGAATGTAATCGATAAACTTTTACGATAATTCACCCCTCATTATGCGATTTAACACTGAACTACCCCGAAATACCCCTCAGTAAGAAAAACAGTGACTAATCTTTTTATCGTGCAACAAGCACACATTTTTGGCTGGGTCGAAAATAGGTTAAAACTGTTTCGAGTTATTGATAATAATCATAATCATACACTGTTTTGGGAAAGTTAAAGAATGCTAATGGAATGTTCCTAAACGAACTGAATAGCGTTGGATGTTCGTTTATGTACACAGAGTATTAATTTGCATGAAGCTCCCTCCCCACAGGAGTAGCTATAAGCCAGAAAAATTATTCATGAATGTCTCCTTTAATCCTTTTCCAAATATTCCATCATTTTCACTCGACGCCGTATCGTCTTCCGATCTGTTTGCCTTCCATAAACATTTTGAATGAAAGCTTTACTGAACGGAAAATGCTTCACAATGAAACCATATTTAAATTTACGGTGAAGAATTTTTTCTGCTCGGCTAACGTATTGAGCACGCATTATTCAACTAGTTAAACACCCATGGAACCGACTCATCTCTAATGCACAATGTCTCTAAGTTTTTCAGGCTGCAAACTAATTTTTTAGAGTCTTATTATTTGATTTGGATTTTGTATTAAATTAGATTTTACAAGCTATCGCGGTAAAAAAAAACATTGCAACGATGAACTGGAAATACTTGTTGGAACAACAAACGCCAAATTCAATGGTAATTAGTATCGCTGATAGAATTTCAAGTAAACTAAACTTTTAGTAAACTTTCAGTAAAAAATAATAATCAAAACAATAAATTATAAATATATATTATAAAAAAAAAACATTTTTGCAGTTTCTGATAAGTTATTTAACCATTAAAACATTTATCAACCATTAATATCATTAAAACTTTCTTCTTTGATGTGAACAAAGAGAAGTTAACTTCTGTTTTGTCTTTTTTCTAAGCTTTAAAAATCCATTAAGTTGGAACATTCTTCTTCTTTAAAGACGCCAAATAGAAGCCAATGGCGGAAAATTTGTGGAAGTTTGTAAGAGAGAAGAAGACTTTCATCTAATTATTTTAATTCTGTAAAAAAATAATTTCATAGTAGACTTTCCTCCTTTAAACAATTCTTCTCTCTTCAACTCCTCTGTTTAATGCCATTTTTCCTTAACTGAAAATTGCCCTCAGCAATCCCATAAATTTTCAATTTTTATTTTTCCTTCTTTACTCTTCGTGTCTTTATAAACGTCTCATGGGGTGTTGCAGATTTCTTTTCTAATGCTTGCGTCGCGCTGACGTGAACAATAAACCCCATCTCTTTCCTGCTTTCACAACAGAATCAAATTAAAGAAAGAAGGAAACTTTTTAAAAGACATCGAAAAGTGTTAGGTGACAAATCCTTTGAGTGAAGTCGGAGAAAAGACTTTAAGTTCGACATTTGGACAAGCTTTAGAGAGATTTTATTTCTCGCTGTTTAATTTGATACAAGAGAATTTAAATCACTCTTTGCGATCAGCACCGAGCACAAAAGCTGAGACTAAAATTCCTTGACAGGAAAACATCGTCGCCTCGTTTTCACATTATAAAGTTTTCTCAAACTTGGCTTCACTCACTCGCTCGTAAAGTTATTAGATTTTGTTGTCTTTTACAAAATGAATTCCGAATGAAAGGAAAGTTGAAACGAAAATAGAAACTATTATGAATTGAATGTCACCAAACGTCTAACACGCTGGTACAAATGTTTTCAAAAAAATATACTCAACTTTACTCATCCCAACAATGAAGCCAACACGTTTTTATGACACTATGGCGTGACTGGGTAAATAATCCTGACTCTGTTCAGCTTTTTTACTTTCAGGCTCGTTTTATTATTAAATGTCATTAACTTTAATCGCCTTCATTTCTTTCTGACACAGTCTTCATGACGTTTATTTCGGTATCCAGTTTTAATTAATTTCTGCTACTCGCGCAGAAGGAACATATTGTATTCTAGAGCAACGACAGTTATTTGATATTTTCAGTTTGACTTGACGTTTATCCGCTTATAAAATAACAAAAATTCAATTTATATTTATATTTTTTTTAAATTCGTGGTAAAAACTCGATATTGTTTTCTAATAAATTATAAAAGAATTCGTTGTAGT
Organism: Belgica antarctica; assembly: GCA_000775305.1. Taxonomy (NCBI): domain Eukaryota; kingdom Metazoa; phylum Arthropoda; class Insecta; order Diptera; family Chironomidae; genus Belgica; species Belgica antarctica. Next base: position 174,052 of record JPYR01000053.1, on the reverse strand, counting down.
TTATTTATAATTTGGAAATGCTCAAATTCTTTTTAAAGTCGTTCCACAAACTTGAATTCAATTTTCCATCAGCTTTAAAATTTTAATGGATTTTTTTCTCATTTTCCTTTCAATTTCATACGTTTTATTCCAGCGTTAAATGTTCGTTTATGATGATTGTTAGCATAGACTCAACGAAGAATATGACGCAAATAATGTCAAATTATATGTGATACATAAAACTCAGCGTTTCTGCCTGCTCAGGCGAAATTCAGGAGTTTTAATAATTTTATAACGTTTACATATGTGCCTCAAAAATTCATACAGGAAGGCTTTCAATTCATCTGCTTGTGGCGTGTTTGTGTGCATAAAGCGAGAGTTTTTCATTAACAACTCACAATTTCAAACAATACACCATTAATGTTTATTAAGCTTTTACATTGAATCGATAAGGGAATTTTAAATTCAACCAGAACATCAAATTTGTTATTAATGTTTGAAAGCTCCAAGTAATTTATGCGCTTTGTCTATTTCGTAAAACAAGAACAGGAAAGTTTTGGTTTTTATTGGTGAACTGGCTCCAATAAAAATGACTTTTGATTCAGTCATTCCGAGCGTTGTCAGGGACAACATTTTGTTTTGAATCATTAGAGAAATTAAAACTTGTTTGTAATAATCAGTTCCTGTGGTGTCATGAGCACGGTTGACAAAATATCAAACAAGGTAAGTGAAATGGAAAAATATTGTTAACGTGATGTTTTTCGATGGAGCTAATCAAACTAGAAAGTCAATTTTTTCCATATTTCAATGAAACATGTTTTACCGTTTCTCTCTCGAATCTGAAGAGTGTTTGATTTAAGAGTATAAAAGCGTGGAGTTTAAAATGGTTTATAGAATAAATTCGTTATGAGTGATTACCATTGAGATTGACTCAACGGAAGCGTATCTTTGTTAACTCAGTTGACTTCAGGTAGCCATTATATTTGTACTCAACCCCACGCAACAACTTCTTCATATTTTTTGAATTTGACAAGTCAACAAAACACTCTTAATAATTAATGTTCTTTGCGAGAAGACCAAGAATGACAGAATTGGAAAAGGATGGGGCTATTGAATATTTAATGAGTTATGATGAAAATATTGAGACAAGTGAAGAAAAGTGGAAAAGTTAATTACTGAAATTAGTTATTTATTAACGTAATCAAAGTTGGACAACGAAAAAAACTTTTTCTATCGAATTATTTATTCATTTGGATATTGATCAAGTGTTTTTGTTGATTAATTGCGGAGCGATTTCTGTTGCTTCTCCGTTGACAAACCCAATTTTCTAGATTAAAAAGCCATTAATAATTTAATGTTTAGATCACAAACACGAAAAATAGCAGCCGTGAACGCAGTAGAGTTGAATTTTCAGTCATATTTGTCAACTTACCGATCATCGTAGACGAATCCAGCATCCAATGTATTGAGGTACAGCACGAATGCCAATGCGCAACAGCCCAGATTAACGTAATCCATTCTAAAAGCAAACAAAAGAACTTCATTTTATTAAAAGACACTTAGGGGTGTACATCGATTTGATATTTATCTTAAGCGTTATCATTCATTTGAGATGCAGGAAAAGCGATTCTTTTATTTATAGAAAACATTGTGAATGCAGATTCATGTTGATCTTGGATAAGAACGATTGCTGTTACTGTTTTTGCTTTCATGGAAATAAGGAGTTATAGACTTATGTTAATGCATCAAAAAACATCATCGTTCATCTCTTTTTATTCAATGGATTTTTTTCTCTTGGCATCGCCATCATCATTTTCAAACAATGAATAATTTAGGATTCAAATTTTATTTATTGAAAAAACGTTAGAAATTGTGGAAAAGCTTTTCACGCTCGTCAAAAAAATAATTACTATCACATCACAACAGGGAGAATTAATGATGCCGAATGTTTTCAATATTCGTACGAAGTTAAAAAAGGAAATACATTAAAATGATTAAAAAACATTTTATTAATTAAACTGATTATCTACGGGAGGGGTGAAAATATATTTTCCTTGTTCTTTCTTATTTATGGTCACAGATAAATCATGTAACTGTTTTGTGATTCGAGCCTAGCCTAGCCTAGTTGGGAATCAGCAATTAATAAATAAATTGTTACTTTTAAAACGATTTACATAGTTAGCAAGCAAATACGCTATTGAATAATTGTTTTTTTTAAGGTTTTCTAATTGATAGTAAACTGTTTTTTGTTAGTTTTTACGCTCTCAAACTAATTTTATCAACAAAAAAATCAATAAATCTAGCAGAACATAAATTCCAGAAGTCTAATGCTAGTCAACAAAAATTTTGTTCAAGTTTTCTTAAAATGGAATTTCAGATTAAATTTTCAAAGTTTCAAAATAAAATGTCCATTAGAGTTTTGATTAAAACTAAAACTTTGCTCAGCAACAAGAATATAATCGTTGTGACTTCTTGCAACTTTATTGAATCTGTAAAATTGCGCTGAACAAAACGGCAATTTCATTTATCTGAACAGTCAAACAGGAAGTTTCAACCCTGCCCATTAATGATTGCCAAATCGCGGGGCGTAATAAAATGCAATCAATCAATCAATCGAGGAAGTTTCAACACTTCTGAACGGGGCTGAAAAACACTAAACATATTCACCGTAAAAATGCCAAGTGTCAAAGCGCGTTTCCATTTTTATATTCGGGTAAAGTTTTCATTGTTTTTTTACGCATACACTTTTTTTTGTCTCTTGGTGTGTGCCTCAGAGAAGATGAAGCGCAACTTTAAGAATGAAAATCCAAGCAACAAACAATTTTGTTTCAAGTAAACTTTTCCTTCAAATCATTCTTCGTCTCAAAAAAATCTAGGGTTAGGAAAAAATCATGATGCAACATATAGTATAATTAAAAAATCCAATTTGTAAGTGAAAAAACAAGAAAAGTGAATGAGAAACAAAAAAATTAGGTTGATGCTTTTGTTTTAAAAAAATTAAACTCTTATTCATGACTTCATTTCCTTATCACAAATGATGATGAAAAACATGATGATGCATCACGATACTTTTTTGTCGAACCCTAAAAACTTCACAGCGGGGGCTGAAAAATTACATCGAGGAGAGAAAAGCGAGACATGAAGAAAGCGAAATTCTGTTAAACATAATTGGAAAAACATGTTGCACAAACGAATACATTTTCCTTCGCTACTTTGTAATTTATTGTTATTTTAGAGTGCAAACAAAGTTTGGACACAAAAACGAGAAACCTGCTACAAATTTATCTAGGCCAGAAAAAAAACTTGAGAACAGCTACATCCAAACTTTTCGGCTTAACCCGGTTAGGGTTTTATCGTTCTATGCAGATTTGATCAAAGTAATTTATTATTTTTAATGGAATTTTAATGCCCTTATAATGAAGCTAGAGGATGTGAGATTGTGTAAGTTTCAATGGCAGTGCAAAGTTCCAACATATTAGGCGTACACAGAGAACAAAGTTTTGCGTTAATTGGCTCAACTAAAGTGCAGTGAACGAATGTCAGAAGCACTAATTCTGCAAAGGAGAAGTAACCACTAAAGTGAAGAAATAATCATTAATGCTTCGCCTTTATAACTGCCACAAAAGCTTACACTCTCAATTCGAGCAGTACTTTGAAAATTTATGTCAAAGCATGGTGTACAACACATGTTGGAAGCCGCAGAAAACATGTGAATAACATCGCAATCCCTTTTCACCTGTTCCGTACATAGAAAATAATTCATTACGGGTTTAGAGGCACTTCAGCGGCGAAAAAGAAGCCGTAAAATGAAAGTTGACATGAGAGAAGGCTTAAAGCTCAGATTTCTATTTTCTCTTTGACTGAACGCATATAAGCGATTTCCTCCAACAATTTTCACTGTTCATAAAACACTGAACATTGATGAAAAATGACTGTAAGAAATACTTTTGCTGTTCACAAGAGGAGTTCACATAAAGTTTACTGTACGAATTGTTCTGGGAAGCTGAAGGAAGGCAAACGCGAGTGGTGGAAATGAAAAATGACATTCTTCCATACGCGAGAGAAACGTGCACCAGTTTTTCATACGCTTTGCTCATGTTCGCTTTATTTTTTCTGCTTTTATTCGAATGAATTAAATTAGGTTTCAATTTCTCTTCCAGAGTGCAATAAATTTCTGTTAGTCATTTCAGCATTTCAATTAAACTTCGTGAAACGTGAAAAAGCAAAATCGTAAACAAGAAACTTTTTCATTCTCACACTTCTAACTTTACTTTAATTTCCACCAATTTTATAGCAATAAATTTTTCTCAATACATGAACTACAAAAACTCAAAACAGCACGAGTGGAAAGTGTTATGTTCTCCTTGGTGGAAAGCAAAAAGTGTTCATTTTCTGTAGCGTAAGACGCCTTCATGTGTTCTGGGACATGTGTAAAAGTTTGATAAAGAAAAAAATCGATTAAAGAAATTTCCTTCGATGCTGCTTTTTCCGGAAAATTGTGTTCGATTCTTAAAAACTTTGTTCATGGAGCGAATTTCAAATTAAAAGTTATTCGATTGTTCAGAAATTAATTTTCTTTCATAAAAACAGAGAAAAGAAAATTTGGCGCACCAGCTGCTCTTGAATTAGAGAAAATCATTTGCGTTTGCAGCATTAGCCGCTTGCTTCTCAAAGCGTCTTAAAAAAGAGTTACGAAAGTTCAAGAGTTCACTTGCAACAACTCTTTATCTTACTTTCCACTAGATGTTCGGATAAATTTTCCCAGACGGAATCGTTCTCACCCAAGCAGACTTAATCCGATAACAAACGGCGATAATTTTCTTACCTCAATAAAGTTCTTTGGGCACTTTTAAGAGTCGCTTCCATTGTGCTTTTTTGTTGATTTCATCACTACCAGATGTTTTGATAACACGTTGTCAGAATCGAGTGAGTCAGGGTTAAAAGAAACGACACTCGACAAAACTTGGTAAAAATCATTAAAGAATTCACTACCGGTCACTTGAAAGCTGTTTTATTCACGAGCTTCGCAGCACTTTTGATGATTATTTTTTCTATCAGATTATTATTGACTCATTTATAACTTCAAATTAGCTTTGTAATATTTTTTGTCGCTTTCACCCTAACGATGGACATTTAATTACTTGTCATGAATTTTTCTCCTTGCACATAAACACAATTTTTGTTTTCCCTTAAGATCTCGTCTTCTGCATTTTGCTCTGCTGTGGAATTTAATTATCGAAATTGATTTTTTTTCTCTCTTATATTATCTTCCTAGTGGTGTTTGTCTTATTCTCGATTTTTTTCACAACGACAAGAGAATTTTGCACCAAATTTTTTCACATTCCATTAAGCATATTTTTTTAGGAAATTTTTCTCAACTGAATCATGGTTCAACTAACAAGCGTACATGCAAAGGAAAATTAAAACAAATAAAGCGGAAGAGATTTTATCGGTTCAATCGCGATTCCTTTGCTTTTTTGGAAATGTCCAAGTTCCTTTTTTGTTTCAACTCAAATTTTATCGCGATGCGCGCACGGCTTGGTTCATGTTTCTTCACCGAAAACTTTTCACAGACTAAACTCGCAACAATAAATGGTGCTGATTATAACTGGAATCAACAATGGAAAAACGAAGGAAATGTCATCTTGTGACACCACACGCAAGCAGCACGACGGAAAATGCAACGTTGCGCTTCCAAACTGGAAATATTTTATGAGCATGCGCCTTGCGATCCATATCAACATGAAATAAGCTTACACATGGTTAATCGGCATCAAATCAACTGACTTTGGTTGATATCTTACTGTAGAATTACTTAATAATTCAAATAAGTTTTTCTAGCTTTTTTAAATAAAATATCTTGGATGTAAACGAAAGTTCAACCACCTTGTGTTTGGACAGAAAACTGAAATCTTTAAAACGGAGGATGAAAAGCGGAAAAACATTTCTGGTTTCAAAATCTTCACGTTTTACTAAGAGTCTCACCCTTCAGTTTTTAATTGCAAGACCCCTCGCGTTTGAAACTAAAGCGTTTTTGAAGCAAGATCAAAATTTTGAGCAAATAATGCCCGCACATTTTGCTTTTCCATATCCTTGAGGGTGAAAATTATTTTCACTTGACTGACTCGAATCTAGCTGAATATTTTGCTTCGTAGCAGAGTTGTGAAAGGTTGCCTTTATTAATAAGCTTCTAAATGATTTCTATCTCCTAACATCACCCCATTTGCAAACGCAATCAAATCCTCCATCAGATTTTCATTAATTTGGGCAGTGATTCTTTGAATGATAGTTGGAAATCAGTCCCAGACTCCCAACCCCTCTCATTTACCAAAGTGCATCGTCATCTTTTCTGACATGAAAGTCAGTTCACATGTCAGGACTGCAAACACAATTAACACAGAAAAATCCATCAGGCGAGATTTTTCATCCGTGCAACAAAAAGTTCGTCCAGTCCCACTCAGAGAATTCATTTCAATAATGGAAACAATCTGAAACCCCTTTTTCGTCAAGCACCCTTACCGGCAAATGTAATTAATGACTTTTCTAGCTGACGAATTAATCTCACCTTTGAAATTTCAAACCAAAATTTCATCCGAAACAAAAAAGGAGAAAATGATTTAAAAATCAATTTGAATTCTAACAAAAAAAGTTTAAGAGACAAATCGGAAATTGGATGGATTTTTCAACAACGGTTCCATTCTTAACAAAGTCGTTTCTTTATTACACTTTAATGATGTTTCATTATGCATGAGTTTTTTGTCCTACCCACTTTGTTGAAATCGATCAACGTATTTGCTTAATTAATGACTCTCTTTGCTTTCGCGGCTTTAATTATGGCTTGATTGAAGAACGATCGAAATTATTTTTGTGTGAGAATTTCTCATTTAATTTACATTTATTATTGAAATTAATTAAATCAGCCTTTCAATTAGCTGTAGAGTAATGTAACTTTGAATTGGTTGCATTTAGTTACAAAACCAACTCAGATAAGTTTTCACAATAATGATTTGTGACAAAAATGATTTGTGATCTGGAAATTTCAATGTGCTCCAGTAAGTCAATGTTGAACAGACTGGCACAAAATCATAAAATAATTTCATCGACACCCTTTGGTAAAAGGTTAGATCGAATATGTAATGAGCCTGCATAATTAATTTGCTATCTAGCACCTTACACTTGATTTGTAACCCTTTTTCTCATGATATCGAAAGCTTCATATTAACATGTATAGGAGTTTTCCTATTTGTAAGGTGTTTGCGTGATAAGTTTTAATTAAATTTCGACCGAGATTCCAATCGATGAAACTTTTTCAAAGCCTTCCTTCCGGCTGAAGTTTTTCATTAATTTAAAGTGTTCTGAAGAGTCATTTAGGCTAAAAGGGCCGACACGAAATTATCAACATCTGCAAACTCGTTTAAGAGAGCTCAGCACATTAAAAGAGTTTTCCACCAGCTACTGCTTCTCCTTTCATATTGGCAAGTGCAAAATTTCCTTGAATTAGTCTAATCGGGGCATCAAAAATCTTACAGTTGAACAAGGACCTTAATGGTTCTGCGATGGATGGTTCAACAACATGATTCTGATAGAAAAACACAGAATTTGCTTCACTTCAGCCAGCATGATGTGAAACAACTGATATGGCTTTGTTGATATCAACAAACAACAAATTTTCAACCATGCTTTTAAGTTTAACACCCCAACCGACATGGAAAAGATGAACAATTTTTATTATTTAAATTTTCTCCTTCATCCTTTTTTATTCGGTGGATTCGCTTTTCCTTTATAACGTGAGGTTTTTCCGTATTTTTTCCGTCGTGTTTTCTCACTTACAGGCACATCAAGGGAATACTGCGCAATTCGCGTCACTGAATTTTTCAAAAACGTTTCTTTATCTTTGTGAATCCTGAGACTTGAAAATATAACTTTACAAACTGAAAATTCTGTTGGAGTACCAACATTTTAACCTGTCCCATTTTTGGTGAACTGTTCAGTTATTGTTTGCCTTTTCACCCCAACCATTTTGTAAAGAACGTGCGCGATTTTTCTGTCTGTTGTGTTGTATTGCATAGCTCAATAAGATGAAAAAATATTTGCACAATATACGTATGAGATGAAAGAAAATACTAACGCTATTGTTTCTGCTTTGGTTTCGAAGTTGAAATAATGACTTTCGTTTAATTTTAAACGGATGCGCTTGAAATAATTGTAATTCATACCTCTTCACTCACACGGTCTAACACAACCTAATTTTAACTTCGTTGCCGAAGAATTTACAGATTTGTTTTTTTTGTCAATTATAAACGAAAATAAGTCGGAAACTTTTACTCCAATTTTCAAGTGTTCAAATAAGCAATTAAGCCGTATGTATGTAAAGCTTCTTTATCACAAAATGTGCGACACAGACATTTTCTGTTCTGTTGTTGAGATAGAAGAATTGAAGAGATGAATGCCCGTATTTTGCGAAATTATGATGATTACGTAAAAGCCATTTCATATAAGCTTGATATAAAAGTTCTTGCTAAGAACAATGACGGAAGTCGTTCAAGAATGGGTTTAAGGTTGTCTTTAAAAGATGAATTGAACTTTGAACCATGCACAGACTAGTGAAAATGCTAAAGAGATTCTCATTTCAATGTTAAGTTGTGATATGTACAAGCGCACTGCTGTGAATTTACATTTAAATCACATATGTTTTAAAATTGCGTCGATGGAGTGAATTTACAATGAAAAACTTCGTGTCATTTAAGAAACGAATTAATTTTAAGAACTGAGAAAATATTTATGAATTCGATTCTAAAGGAAGAAAACTTCTTAAAAACAAATTTTCCAGCAATAGCCCTGAGGCAGGAGCAGACAAAAACAATCTTCATAACTCAATATTAAACCCAACAAGTAAATCGACAAATTCGAGCACAAATTATCTCCCAACCACATGAAAATGTTGCTTTTATCACACATTCGCCCTGTGAAGCAAGAGGAAGAAAAATATAATTCGACACATTCAATTGCTACTGCTATGAACTTCTCTACTGACAAGGTTCATGAATAAAACATAAGATTTTAGTACTCACCCCGCACTCTTCCGTCCCGGTTCGACACGAGAGAAAAAATGATCAATTGCGATTTTTCTTTCTTTGGGATGTGTGTGCGCTTCACAACTGCTTTCTTCACTCTTCCCACTTCAATATTTGACTCGATATTTTATTTCTCAATTAAATTGCCATTCCACTTCCAACGCTGAGCCCGAAATTGACGAGAAGCAAGTTGAAAATTCAATTTTATGAAATTGATTTATTCTCGGATTTCATTTTATGAAGACGATGCTTCTTCTCTCCCAGTCTTGTGGTATGTGTTCACCCCGTTCGCCACTCTTCACACTTAAATTGATTTGTTGCGTCATTTTTCAACCCTCGAAACATTTTTTTGCTTATCATGCAAGTGAATTTTTCTTGGACGAGTAAGTTCTAATTTTCCCGGAACGTATCTTGAATTTATCATGAAACTTTGCTCTCGTTTCAGTTAATTTTTCATCTCGGTACAGTAGTTGTGATATGCTACGTATCTATTCACGCCTGATATGTTTGGATGATTTGCGCAAAACTGTCTCTAAATAGCAGTGAAATTTCCTAGATCTTTCTTTTGTCGGAAATTAGGCGCATACATTTTTTGCATGTTTGAAGATGGCTTTGGTTCAGTAATGTTTTATCTTTCATCGCATACGTCTAGTTCTTTCACCCTCCTCGTTCTGTTGAATATATAGGAAAAACTGCCTCCGATAATGTGGGTTTGAAGGGTAGAAAATGAAATTGACTTTTCTCTGTGTGAGTCGTAAGATTTAAAGACGCAAAAGGGTAAATATTGAGAATCCCTAACTTCAATTCCAATTTAACAGCCTCATAGGACTTCAGTCAACTTCGAAAGTCAATTCTTGTATCAAGTGCAACAAATTTGTCAGGAAAAAGTTTTCCTTCATCACACACGACTGACCGACGTGATGATTCATAGATTGAAGGGATGTGATCCGGAGGGATGGCGAATTGAGAGCACAACGACAAATAATGGAAATGTTGCCTTTCGCAGCAAATAGAGGGTAAACATCTCCTTTAGGGATGAAGACAATAAAATTAAGAAAATTGAGAAATTCTTTATCCATTTGAAAATTTTGTCATGTTCAGATGATTGTCATGTCCTTCGTCAAGTCTCAATTTAGTTACTTGTTTTTACTTCTCGTTAATGAAAACACTGATGAACATCAAAACTAATTAAAGCCCGTCGCGGATTTTTATGATTTATTGACAGTAAAACCTCGTCCACATGCCCCAGCTGCATTTTCGTAAATAATTAAAAATAAATAAAGCTTGGAACCGCAAAACAGCCTATTAAAAGAAAGTGTAAACATGTGAAGCTGAAAAAACATCTTTTAACTAATTAAAATTGTAAAAAATACAAAACTTAAACATTTTTCACTGATTTTTGATATTTCAAACAAACATGACTGGGAGCAGAGCATACAAAACGAATTAATTAAAAAACATTGCTTACTCTCTGCTGTCAAGTGCTCCACATTTTTTAAACTGCAGATGAAGCACCATTAGTATACTTGAACCGGGTTTGTAAATTATCAAGCACGAAGATGAATTATTTGTTATAATTATGGAGCAGACGCTTGATGACAAAAGGTAGTGGCTTTGGAATGAAATATAGGAGTAGCAATCGCCTTGAATACATAAGCAGAGAAAATATAAAGTAATTTTAAAGTATCTCAAGGCAAGCCCCTCTCATTAATATTTTCTCTTTCCTGCTTTGAATAAAGAGACGAGTCTTTTGGAGCAGAAGATTCTTCGTTTCTTCGCCATTTTTCTTCGTTGGAACATAAATTATAAAGCGAATCTAATTAGTAATGCACCCAATGTTGTTAATAAAATAAACACGAATTGTTCAAACTCGCTTCAGTGATATTTCACGCACCTTTAAGTCCTTCCTCGTCCTCAAATATAATTGTTATAATTTTTGGACATAATGTTTTACATAAAAGCTTGTTTGAATTAAGGCGCCATAAACTATTTATCAAGCAGCTGACTCCAATAATAAACTGGAGCAAAACTTTGTTTTGTCTTCGAACTCGATATCTGATGAAAATACAAACAATCATTGACAGACATCAGTCAGACAATCTTAAACGAATTTCGTGAGTAAAATAGTTTTAGTGCCAAAAGTGCTTTTACTTGTGTTATAAGATTGCATTTCCCGAAAAAAAATAATTCTACAGAACATTTAAATTGCGGATTTATTATGGAAAGATATGGAATCCACGACCAAAAGTTGAATAAAATTAGCGTTTGAAAATTCGTTACTCGCCCAATTTGATTACAAAGAAAAATGTTTCCATTTAAATGTCGCTGTTCCTTATCTACAAGCAATTATCTAAAGAGAAGAAATCGCTGAAAATTCCACTTTTATTTCTATTTTGTTTACCGTTAAGACTTTGCACAGAGTCAAGAAATTCCGGGGACAAGTTGTCTTTTGTTACTTTTCTTTAGACTTAGATTCAAATGATAGTCGAATATTGAAATGAATTTTGTTTGTCAGAAAACAAAGTCTGGATAAATCTCTTTCAAAGAGCTATTTTCAATCTAAAGCTTGGTTGTTTGAGCAGTAAACACATTCAACCTAATAACTATTCTCAAATGACTACATTCTAGATTCCGATCGACAACTCAATTCATTTGAGCGCTATGAGGTTTCTACAATCAAGATTCAAATCGAATTGACAGAAAAGAAACCTGAAACGACCACTAAATCGAGACAAGACTTTGAGTCGAATTCTAATCTGAATCTGAATTTTATGTTACGACTACAAAAAAATATACTTGCACGATTGCCATTACTACAAACAGCAAGACGGTTTGATAAAATCCAATAAGATGCCAACAGCCCACTAGCCAGAGAGGCGTTACTTGAAACTTCATTTTGGAGGAATAAATTTCTCAGATTAAATTATTGGTTTTTGTTTCCACTTGAGACGCCTTGCAGAGACAACATTTCCGGTAGAAACTCTGGGGGTTAGTGCCCAAGTTGTGTGAATAATGAATAACACCAAGTAACTGAATTTTTGCACTAAGCTTCAAAAGTTTTGATTGAATTAAAAATTCACAATCGATGTTCGGAAATCTATAGATTTGATTAATCAACTGTAACATTTTTCTTCCATTCCTTCCACCACAAATTCATCAAGCATTGACATGAAAATCTCATTGGAGCTTTCCCGCTCAGCTTGAAATTTATGGCTTTGATTTTTCTTATTGTAGACATTCGTTGTTTGCAACACACACACAAAGAGTATCTCCCTTGAGGGAACATTTGCATGATTGGAAAAAGAAAAGTCGAACATAAATTTTCATATATTGTCTGGTAATTGAAAAACGACATTCTTTATCCAAGTCGCGCAGGTCATAGAGAAGATTGAAAAAGTTCTTATGGTGAACTGACATGAACTTCACATGCTGAACACTCTAGAAGCTAAAGTTTCTATGATTCAAAATCTACATCTCTTAAAAGAAGCCAAAAAATCCTTGAAGCACTTCGATACACTCTTATCAACATTGAAATTAAATTCAACATACTTTTGTCTGCAGTGGCAATCGAACGGCGTATTGTTCGCTGTAAAGGGGTACGAAGAAGGATTGGATCAAAAACTCCGATTAATATGGGCGGATTGAAAGTTTAATTTATTTTATTGAAGTTATTTTCCATGACTCAAAGTATTAAATCGTGGATGATGTCACACATTTGAGGCCGCGTTTTATTGTGTTAGATTTCACTCGCTGTTTGAGTGAGTTTCCGTCAGATTTTCTGTTGACTCATCAATCACCACAGCCAAGTCACTTCATAGAAACGCCTTCTAAAAAGAACAAGTTAAATACAAAAAAACGATGCACTCAAAGTAATTTATACAGGAATATTGAACCTTCTAGCCTAAGCTCGACAAAAATACAATTTTTTGAAAAAAAAAAACCCATCGCTGCTTATAGTTTTTGTGAATGTTTCCACTTGACTTAACGTACGCTTATATTTTCTTTGGTACATCGTGGCTTGAAGTGTCATGTCTTGCTTCTAACAAGGTCTTGGTCCGGATGATTAGTTATAAGAAATTTCAAAGTTTCAGCCTTCATGCTGGGCGAAAACTTAGCGTTGCGCCCGTTTGTAGGTGGGATTGTTTTGGTATACCGGCTCCAGTCCTCCTTCGAAAGAGGCCATAGGTCACACCAGCTGACTGGAGACTGGATCAAGCAAAAGAAGGTGATCCATGCTACAATGTTGAATTGAATTACAAGCTTTATAAAAAGTTTTTTTTAACTTATACAGAAATTTCTTCTCGTGTTTCAATCTCGACAACATCACAAAGTTCAACGGAAATTGAAAAACTTTTTCAATTGTCATCATTTTTCAATGTCAAGACATTTAACTTGGATTTCAGCAAAAGATTTCAGCATATGACGCCATTGTAATACGTTTGAGAATCTGAAAAGTACAAATTATTTTAATTTCAACAAAAATAAACACCTAATGAATGTTTTTTATACAACAATATTAAAATTATACAGAATCCTAGAATGGTTGAAATAATGTTATAAATATTTTTTCTCTTATTAGACTTCAATAAATAATGACTTTCGACAACGTTTCCAGAATTTTGATGCGATTTTCAATGACTATAAAAGATTTATTACGTTGAAGGATTTCATTCTTGACAACTTGATACTCTTCAAGATAAGTAATTACTCAGAATTTATTACCAAAACGAAGTTTCAATTTGGAAAGATTAATAAATAAGTTCAATCTGAACAAACAACGTTCTGTCATCGATAAAATTTCTTTAAAAAGCCGTTCAAAGATATGTCAGAAACTCATGGTACTATCACGATTGATTGTACCTTAAGAGAGAGTTTTGGAAAATAATATTGTCAGAAAGTTATTAAGTAGATTGGTTATTTTATTAAATGAATTTTACAACATCAAGGATAAAACGAGTTAACAATATTGTTTTAACACGTTATTGATTAATAACACCTTATCAATAACCTAATCAGAAAACTATACAAATAAAGGTCCATATCTAATTAGTTAATGAAAATGTTGAATGAAACTTCCAATCCAAAAAAAAATTATTCTCAAAGGTGTCTCAAAACACAAAATGGATCACAGTAACAAAAACAACAATCCTGACTCCAAAATCACAAACACGACCCACTTCAGAATGATTTTCTTTTTCTCTTTTCAAGATTTATAACGTGAAAATTTTGTGCGAAGAAAAAATTTATACATTTGACCGTGTTTTGTGTCGGGTTTCCATGTGGGAATTTTCCAAAAAGTTTTCGTTAATTTATGAACCTGAACAAAAGAGTTATAGAGTAAAATCTTTTTTCAATACGATTTATTTTGGTGCTGTTCTTTGGTATTTCCGGATTTCAAACTATGAAACTCGATGGAAGGAAATATCTACATATTTTTTTGCATAGTGATAATGTTCAGCTGCTTAACTCTCTAGGAATAATTTATAATTCTATCATTAAGAAATGTTCCTGAAGAAATATGTCTTCCCAAGAATTGGTAAGTGCTAATTAAACATTGATTTTATCAGTCTCCAACCACTCTCTAAATTCTTCAAACATTGGAATTTTCACAGCGCAGCTATCCGAAGTCCATTAGTTAAATAAAAAGGTGTGGAATTCAACCGTCACCGTTTTGTTACTGTTCAGGGACCTGATAAATATTTTTTCTGAAAAATTACCACAGAATTAATTAAGTTCTGGGGTTTGTCGTCTAATACCCACATGAAGCTAAATTTTCAAAACCAAAAATAATACCTGATAAGTTTACGACGTCAAGTTTTCAGTTAATAATGAGTCAAAATCTAATTCAAAGCGTGGCCAATTCAAACGTTCTAAGCTTTTTAACTCCAGTCCTTAAAAAAATAAACCTCTTAGACAAAAACGCAGAAAGATCACCACTTTAAATTGGAGATGTTGAAAACAGAGGGAATGAAAATTGAATGCTATTGATATTTCGAATCAATTTGCTTTAATGATATGCTATCAGTCTAATCTCTCTTATTTTCAAACCTAAAACAGCAATTTCGTTTTAATTACAAACAGCAATGAAATTTATCTGGAACAATTTGAATTTGAGGGCTTTCTGAAAGATGATAAGAATACTCAATGTTTAACCTCAAACTGGGAATTGAACAACCTAAAAAATGTATTCAAAGTTCTGGTCTTAGATTAATTAATCAATGATAACTACTACACAAGTTCATCTCCGGCACATCGGCATCTGCTTTTGAACTTAACACGCCAAGGATAAACCAACAAAAGATTCTTGTATTCAAAGTTCTTTCCATGAAATGTATTTTTCTTCGAGAAAGCATCTTTCAACAAACTTTCATGTTTTGATCTAGGAGTGTAGCTGGAGAGAGAAGAAAATATGTTCGTTTCATTTGTTATTTTCACGGTAAATTAAATAAAAATGCCATTCGTCCTTTACGGTTATCATATCAACTCTATCACGGAGCCGGAAAAAATAACGCTTTCACGCTTCATCATATCCATAACGGTTTACAAAGATATCAACAAATTCACCAGTTCCCTTTAATGACACAATTTATTGCCGAACCGTTTAATGTTTCGAATCGAACAAAAAACGGAAAAGAAATCTAGCTGAAGTTTTCCATCTGATTCATTTCAAACTTGTGTGATTTAGTCCATGTTGTAAACAAATTCAGATTCACATAAAGACCTCTTGACTATTTTTTAAGTTTGTTCCTTAAAACATCACAGTTTGTTCTTAATCCCTTAAGATCAGGACCTTTACGCATCCATGCAAGAGTTTAACATCACTCAGAAGCATTTTCAAATGCTAGAAATGTTGATTATTCGAATAAATTTAAGTGATAACAAGCCTTCCGTAATTCACGTAGATCACGTAAACCAAAAATCGAGTAAAAAAACTGCGTGCTGGAAATTTTTAGATTCTGTAGAACGTAATAATCGTATGCGACCAGATGATGAGAGAGTATTCTGTATGAATACATTTCCACTTTTTTATTCAGGACTTCTTTTTCTCAACTCAAACCGTGTACTTTGCTGTTTTCGGAAGTTTATTCCAAAGACGCGAAACCAAGTTCGTTTGAAAGAACATTATAAATTATGCATTTCTTCTATTGTAAATTCATAAAACTCCTCGATTGTGTGTTAAGGCTGAGCGCGTCTGAACAACATAAGCATCTCTAAACAAAAATATATTCGACACGACATGATTGAAATGATAGAGTCAGCGTAGCGGTACTTTCGCTCAGGAATCCCCACACCGTACCCAAAGTCATGAACATTCATTTTTATCCTAACAGGAAAGGTGTTCAATAAGAACTCATAAATATTTTCCACCAACAAAAAACCACTTAACAAGCAGCGAAAGAAGCTAGCAATGTCTATGTACTTGAGATGAATCTCGCAACAAATCCTTCAAGTCAAGAAGCAAACGATTGTTTAATACGTATGAAAGTTCAGAATGAAGGGAGAAAAACCATGAAAATATTATGGATTCCGTGTTGACTTTTTTCACCGCGATTTTCGTGTCTTCGACGTTGTTGCGCTTATTCTAGATTGTACTCGTATGTTTGCAGGCTAATCCTGATGTGTAATGAACAGGCATAAAAGTCTATCCCTGCTTAGTCTATGAATCCACCTAATAACCATCATGCCACGTCTGATCGAAGAAGATGAAAGAAAAATATGTACAGAATCGATAACATCTCAGGTATATCTCGAGCTGACATGAATGTTAACTACACGTTTTTGTGCTATGGGAGAAAATCTTCAGCCATTTGTAAGAAAATCCATAAAGATGATGAAAAAAATCTCATCACCTTTTATTCTCGTTTTACACCCGTCTTGGGTGACTCAAACACTGTTCAACTTTCAAACACCTTTCGATGTTCATTTAATCTCCAAGAGCGTCTTTAATGGTAAAAAAATCGAGATTTTATCGCCAAAGAAATTTTTCCAACTTCTCTCGATTAGCTTTTCAACCGCATTCTGACACTTAACAGAAGCTTGAAGTGTAGACACCGACTAACAGTGATTTTTAGGTCTTTACTAACGTGGCCCAACTTCATTTGAATGCTACTTTGAGATTATCATATTCCCACAACGAGATGTTCGGCTTTTTGTTGCAATCACAATGCCTGAAATATTAATCGTAATAAATAATTCTACTCGCCGAGAAATTTCTTTTATCTCGAGTGCGAAACAAAAGACAGAAACGAGCTTGTACAGGCCATGAAAATATCAACCTCCAATATCACCCCCCGCAGTGCTGTTAATTTTAATAACGTTTTTTGTGTGTTATTTTCACTCGTTTGAAAATCTCTTTTGTGATCGCATATACACAACAACGCAGAATGCGGATAAAGTATCATGTTTATGGGCCCGCTGTGCAGAGGTTTGATAAGACCAAACTTAATTTCCGCCGCTTGCTTCCTGTTTCGACTAAAAACTTTTCTAAAGTCTCCAGATCATGAATTTTGAAATTAAAATCTCCATAAGCTGATAAGATGAAATTAAGGTTTTCCGCCCATGACCGTTAAATTGTTTAATGAGTTGAAAAGAAGTAGAAAGAAGAAATTCAAACCAATTAAATTTAAATTCTTGAAATATTCCGAGAAAATCAGCTTAAAAAATCATTGATGCCTTAATCTGAACGAGTACTCGATTCTCAATGAAAAAGAATCCAAAAAAATCCGCGCTGTATTTAGATTTTATTGAGATCCGCTCGCGCAATAAAAATAAGTAAAAAGCTCATAAAATTATACATTTCTCTTCTCTTCTCCTTCAAGATTGCTGAACGTAAAATAAAGCTGAAATTGGTTGGCGGAAAATCGTGAACGCGGGAAACGTTATCTAAACATTCAGAAGCGAAAATTGTAAGATTATTCAATCTGGGAAAACAAATTTCAAATGATTTGAATCGAAGTATTTTCAATCTTAAAGAGATTTACGTCAACAAAGTCTTTTGCTTTCCTCGCTAAAGCTGCTGAAATAAAAATAACATCGTAGAAAGTAAATCCTTGACACAAACAGCTTTGGGAAACGTCAAGTTCGCTGCAGTTTGAATATAAGTTTATTGCTTCATGAAAAACTTATAGCTTATAGTATACAAGGGATATACAATTGTAAACAATTTTTTGATCTCAACTGTCTTTTCAGTTTCCCACGAAATCAGTTTATGTATTTCTGTGAATAACCGATATTGACAAAACTTTTAAAACTACACAGGAAAAATAAGTTCTCGTATAAGATCAAATTAAAATTACAAAAAGATGAAGAAAAAATGCAAATCCACAGCTAGCGAAAGCACAAAAATCGTTTAATCTTCGCTTATACAGCATCACCAGAGTTAAAAGAGATTTGAAATTTGCAAATAAACTGGTTTTAAAAATCCTTTTGCGAGAAAATTTCAATTGTAACTTTGTGGAGGGGAAAAATAAGACTCATCAAAAAGTCTTTGGAAAACTCGGATTTCAAAGTTCCTTAAAAAGGATCAAAGGGAACGCCTTTTGTCAATATCAGCAAGAAATTTCAGACTTAAGTATCACAAAGTACGGGATTACTAACTTTTCGGTTGAATTCCAAGAACCTTCAATAAAGTTTAACGTTCGATTCGCTCATGCATGAAACGAGGTAGATTAAAAACATGAAATAAACCAAAATTGTCCTTCTCGGGTTTATTCGTAGCGAAACTTGATTTCATCACTTGAGAGAAGATGAAAATCATGTCTTGACGGCAAGTGGAGCGAAAGCTCTGACAGGAATTTCCCAACTCCAATTAAGTTGAATTATTTGTAAACTATCGTCCTTTTCAATGAGTGCAGATTAAAATTGACTTCAAGTTTACGAAGCAGATATTTTTGACTGAGAGCCATTGATTCAAGGTCCAAATCCTTCCAAAAGCTTTGTAAAGGTTCTAAAATCGTGATAAAACTTTAGTCGATAAAAACTAAGTTTCATTTTTTTAAAATCCTGATGATTGAATGCCGACTCGCAATAGAAACGAGTAATTTGATTGATTTGTGGTCTACCAATTCAATCGATTTTCGATTTAAAACTTCACCGATTCAAAAGCGTACTGCAGTTCGAATAAATCACTCACTTGTAAAACCAGCTAATAATCTATAATATTATGGTTTGAATTCACTCCACTGCACCTTTAATGCCACTTTGAAACTCAGTCATCGAAGTTTCCTTTTAGAGGATTTTTTCAGTTGAAATGTGGTAGACGAAGCAAAGTCTTGCCGTAAATATAAGTTTTATAAATCATTCCAACGCCAGCAAAAAACAAGGCTAGCGATAAGACTGCAGACTGAACAAATTTCATTTTGGAATTATAAAATTTCGCAGAACCCATTGTCACGGCCTCGTATTCTGTCACACGTAAATAACGCAACTTTTTCGCCTCCACTCGATTTTACTCCCGCAGAAAAAATGGCAATTCGTATCCTGTATTGCAGTTCTGCTGTTATTATCATCTGATACTCGATTCATATTGCGCGTAGAAACCAGACAACGGAGCAATATTTTTTGCCTGACGTAAAAGATAAAAGTAGGATTTTTCGACCCTTTAAAAATGAAATTGCGACCGAGTTTGCCATTCGAACACAACTTCTGTGACTTTTAAAAAACGTATTAATTTACTGTAAAACCCGACAATTTTTTACTGCTCGCGACCAAATAATCTGAAACGATTATTGTTACAACGCGATTTTTAACGGAGGGAATTTCGTTACCGCCCGATTTCCACTTAAAAATATTGAAAAACGAGTTTCCATTTCCACAACGATGCACAACATTTTGTTTACGGCTACACTTTAAAGCTTTAACGGAAACTCAAAATCTTCAGTCAATTTCTGAATATAAATCTCTTTATTCTCCGTGGGCCTCACATGATATATTTCCAACTACGCGTCATTGAATCATTGTTTGTTTTCTAGTTTTTTCTAGCTGTGTAAACAGACCCGACTTTTGAATGTGAACGAAAATCCCTAACAGCGAGACTCTCGTGCAAATCCAGCCCTGCACAGTTTGGCTCAATGAAAAATTAATTTTGTGAAAGATAGCAGAAAAAAAGAAAAACGAACTCAATTTAGTAAATGTACATGCCTTGACAGTCTTGGCGAAAAAGTTTGTTTTCCACTTGGCTTTGTTCAATATTGGTCGGTTGTCACATTCAACAAAGTAACAAACACATTCTTTAATACACCAGCACCACATAAATTTTTCTGCTCAATTTCATGAAGAAGAAATTTTCTGCAAATGTTTCCTCGCATCGTGTGTCGTCTTGTGTTGTAATAAATCAATTTACCTGTTTCTCCAGATCCAATAACCAAATTCAATTTCACCCCTGTCTCAAATCGCAAGCAAGGTAAAACGCAAACCAGCTCAAATTCTGCTTCGAATTACAACACGAAAACGTGAGTTTGTACTTTTTTGTCGTGTCGTGTTCGGTATCGGCATCGATGTCAGCCAGTCACAAAATCAAGTTATTTTCATCATTTTTACAAAATGTGCTTATGTAATCAACTTTGTAGTGGAAATTGTGTTCTATGACGAGCTTGGCCAGGATTCGTGTGTTTTATATTAAATTTCTTGTCTCATCGCTTTTTGACTTCCGTCGCTGTATTTCTAACAAAAATGTTTTGAACCGATGAGCACCAGTAAACAACAGGCTTTGATTTTTGAGATCAAACATTTAACAGGTCATTTAAGATGCTTCGGTGTTATAATTTTAATTTAATTGTATACATTGTTTGGTCAATTAAATGAAGTAACGTCTCTCAAATATAAAAAAGTGCTCTGAGGAAGATCTGAATATTTAGAAAACCGACAGCAAGCAAAACTCATCCTTGCCGAAGGCAATCAATGTAGCCGTGCCAAAACCAATTCTGTGCTATGGTTATTGAAATTAATATCGTATTGTGCCTTAAATCTTTATTCATGCGGCTTAACGCCAAGACCGAGACCCTGAAGACGCTTAACGCCCCCGATAAAAAAACTTAACAGTGCTTCTCCATACTTCACACAATTAAAGCCAAAGCATAGTATTTGCTACTAAAAAAGACGAGAAAATTACCCTTCCATTGTTGCTGCAAAGCACATAATTATAATAAGACCTAAGAAGGTTAACAGTTCGTACAAGACGAAAGGAAAAGAACGCCTCTGTACATTCAATATTAATATAATGTCTAGGGAATAAAGCTTTAGCATACAGCCAACCAAGAAAGCATTTGATGGAAGGAGAAATAATAATAATACCCTAATACGTACTACGGGGTGGACGCCAATGAGGTGGTCTGAGAGAATTTCCATAGAGAATTTTCATTTCCTCACCGACAATTCACGCAACATGGGCTAGCGATGTTTGTTGCTTTCAACTTCAAGTTATGACTTTACCTTTTTATTCATCACCATGTGTATATAAATTCAAATCTGACGGCATAAGATTCCCCTGTCAACTCGGTTGGTAAAAAGCGTTCTCTGCCGTCAGCTACTCAAATGATTTCACTTCTGCCGTCTTCCAGTGAACTAGTTAAGTCGACCGAACTTCCCACCAAAAATTCCAACGCCACCGCTGTCAAAAAGAGACAGGCCCAGATTTCTCTTGTATGAATATTTCAATAAAGTTACATTGAAAAAGCTGGAAAAAGTTTATTTATTTTAATATCTGTGGAATCTTCTTTGAAATGTTTTGGCGAAAAGAAACATGAATGAAACGTCAGTTCTGCTATGGTGAAAGTCTCTAGGATATGTGAAAGAAGGATTTCGTGTGTATGAAAATATGTATTAAGGAGAAACAAGGGAAAAGTTTACAAGTGTTTAGCCGCAGAAGTTTCATTTTAAGTCACACATATTTTCAAGTTAAATTTACACACATTTTCGTTCATCTCAAACACATGCGCAAGTTGTAAAAAGCAATAAATGTATAAAGGAATGACTTCTTTAAGAACCCATTTTTAATTCTCGTGTGATTTCTCCGTAAGATTTTTCCTGTGAACAGGGAAAAGGTGTTTATTGTAATTTATGATGGCAATTCAATGTCATTCTTTCTAATATTCCCAACAAAATTCCAAGGCATAAGCTTCGACTTACAGCATTGGTCACTTGTGAACTTTTCTTCGCTTAAGCGGACAAAACTCCTGCAGTAAATCACTTCTTTGTAAATCGCTTTGAAATGAAATATTCGTTACTGTTCCTTGTTCTGAAATAACTCTGGCCTTTCCTTGGAGATTTCATTCTCAGCCACGTATACAACTACATACACAAGACGCAATATCAAAGCCTTTCTGAGCAATAAAGTGGAGTAAAACAATAAAAATCCATTTAAGTCCTAACAATAATAAATGACGTAGAGTTTACGGATACCAGATTTTGCTTCTTCAACGTTCTGTCATGCTGGGATGATTCACGGAAGCTCTGACATTTTAATTATATAAAAAGATATTTTTGTCAGGCAATTCCATTGTTTTTAGCGCCGTCATCTTCAACACTGTTCCTGCAAACATCGCTTTATCAGCCAAAAGACAGGTTTTTACCCAGATTTTACCCTCATCCAAAAAAACTGAGAAAACATTAGAAACCGTGATTTAATTTGTTCACCCTTGAAGCCACGAACATCTGAAAGTTTTTCTTTCTGTAAAGCTTGAGTCAAGCGCTGATCTGTCATGTGGGATGTGTTGAAGAAAACAAGGAAAATTGCTTTCGCCATTTTTACAGGGGGAGCACAGTGAGAAATCATAAATTTTAAGGTAATGTTGAGAAAACAAGTAAAAAATGAGGGTTGCAATCGTATTATGAATAGAATTCTTGTTTTAGATTAAACCTTAGACTTTTTTAGTCCTCCATAACTCAAATCAACAGGGGTTTAAGTGTCTCGGAACAACAAAAATATTCTGTTTTCGTAATAAACATTTAGGAATGACAAATCTGACGAAACGGAGGTATAGAAATTTATTAAATTTAATCAGTTTGACATGTGAAATTTGTTGTGTGAAAAGGATCGGACGTGAATTTGAATCAAAATCCTAAGTCTCACCTCGTAAGTGAACGTATGTCTCATTGAAATTTTATTCTGTGAAAAGCTCCACACATCAGATTCAATCAAGTGCTTATGTAAAAATCAAAGAAACCCTTCCCAGCGCAGGTACTCCAATTCAATATCACAATGAATGTAAATCTTCTTCCTTCGAATCCTTTTAAGGTTTTTTCCGTCCGTATCTCCCTTAAGGATTTCAAAAATTTATTTACATGCAGAGCCAAGAAACATAGTTGAACATTTAGGTCTACACGATTGGGTTTAGAAAGTCTCCAACTGAAATGGATGGTCAGGGATGCTTCCCGTGTGAAATTCATTCAGGTGAACCAGCAAACAAACTTCCGAATCTGTTGCTTGATGTTCTTTTTGTGTCCTTCTGTCAGAGTCCCTGCATCATGCAAAGACAATGTTGCCTTTCAGGTCCATTGACTGATGTTGACTTTTTTGCCATAAAATTTTCATAACCAAAAAGCACAGCGGATGAAAACACAACAGAATGGGAAATATTGAAGCCGCATTTGCTGGTTTGTTATTTGAATGTTGGCGGCATCTCCAAGATGAATGAAAATTTGTGTATTTCCTCGGGTAGTACATTTAAAAAAGTAGAAAGAACGACAAAGCTCGTGTATTCGTTATAAAACTGAATTCTGTTTTATCATTTTTGCTGTATCTTGAGAGTTAAATGAAAAAGTCAGAAAGAAAAGGACGGCTTCAGTGTAGTTTGTGAGTTTAGCTTCTTTTCAAGTTTGAACAAATCTCAAACAAAGTTCTAACACATGTCATGACTTCTGAAAGATCATAGAGAGTTCCGGTGAATCGAATTCCAAGAGTCGCAAGACTAGTGATGCCCAGGGCCTAAAATTTATACGGGGCCCTTTGAGACCAAACCCAAGAAATCATTCGAAATATGAAACTTTTATTTTGACTATTTTTATTGTTTTGTAAGAACCGCTTTTCGAAGTTTCAAAATTTCGATTCGAAAAAAGTTGCAACAGTTTAGATATTTTTTTTTACAAAACCTAAAGCTTGGGGCCCCCTTTAGCCCCTCTGCCCCTTCCTCTGTCAGAGCCTGGTAATGCCAATAAAAAACGTTCGACGTCGACCATATTACGGTTAAAATCTACTCAACATGCCTTAATGACTTTATAGAAAGAAAAAAAAACAATATCGTACAATTTATGTTTGTTTATTAAATATGAGCTATGTTTTAGCCAAAACTTCAAGCATCTGACAAATGCAAAGACATCATAGCCATTTTAACATGAATATAAATAAAAACAAAACAAGTAAAAGATAATTTCAAACAAGCACTTCTAGGCAATAGTCAAAACGTCAAAGCACTTTCTTTAAAAAGTCATTTCATTTCATGGTTTCCTTGAATCACATTAAGAAACAATACAAACAATTTATTTGACCCTAATTTATGCAAAGAAACGGATACAAGAAGAAAGACGGAAGTCCCTAATAGGGCTTTTTTTGAAACAAAAAAAAAAGTCTTAAAAAGCAGAATGTGTATTGGAAAGACTGTGGTTGAGTCGAGCACTAGCAGTTGCAAGCGATATTTCTGAGATGATTCATCATAATCAGAACAATTCTCCTGCTACAGTGTTTGCAGACTATTGTTTGAGAGCGTAGAAAAGAACAATCGTTTGCTTCACGTTTGTCACAAGCATAAAAAGTGCAAACGTAGAATATTTCTATCAATGCAATTTCTAAAGAATGCAAGCACAGAAAAAAACAATAACAAAGCATTTTGGATTCAAATTAAAAAGTCTGTTTTATGTCAGTGAATTTAAATGTCAACGTTTGCTTTTAATATCCTATTCTTTTCAGCTTCATTCAAAACGGCTTCCCGACTGCATAATACTCTAGGTTTAATCTAAAATGAAAAAGAGACCGTTGTCGATGGAAACAGGAATTTCCATCAAGTCGCAGAAAACTCTTGTCACGCTTAAAACAGACTGTGATCTTAAAAAATCTTTTGACCATTGAAGCAACTTTACTTATTCTGTTTTCAAGAACACCCTCAACCATCACTTACGTACAATCCCCTACTCAGTTTTTCATATCCTGTTTTGTAATCTCGACGTAGTCGAACTTGTGAGAAATTCCACTAAGCTTCATTCTCTGAAAATCCAATAATTTTGATGAAGCATCCGGCAGATTAAATGAATCAACAATGAAAAATTAAGAATTCAGCAAAAGACCATCGCTTGAGTCAAATTTGCGTTTCAAGCTTTTCCTTTGTCTACCAGCATCGAGAAAACTAATTTTAAAGCTCCAATCTGTGAACTCGGGTAAAAAAACATGAAAAATGCTTCATACAAAAGTGACCAGGGCCTTGAACAGTCAACTTGGTGTCTCAAATTCCTCGTTCTGTTTGCCTCGACATTTTGGAATGTCTGGAATTTCTTTTTCATCGAGAAAATGAAGTGTAGCGTCG
Organism: Belgica antarctica; assembly: GCA_000775305.1. Taxonomy (NCBI): domain Eukaryota; kingdom Metazoa; phylum Arthropoda; class Insecta; order Diptera; family Chironomidae; genus Belgica; species Belgica antarctica. The sequence continues at coordinate 148,488 of JPYR01000053.1, read as the reverse complement.
CTTTTAATCAAAGAGACGTCTACAATTTTTCTCGGAACAATAAAATGTATTCGAGCATAAGACTGAGAACGTTTATGCTGGCATGGACATCACTTTTGATCGGCTCTGAATACCCAGCACTCACTACGTTTCGGTAAAAGGCTAGGATGAAACAACAACACGACTGAAATTTCATTTAACTTCTGAAAAGCCAAAATGCGAAATGCTTAATAAATTTTTATGTACAGAGAAAATATTTTTCAACCACATACATGGACTAGCTTGATTCTTCGTTTCCCCACTCCAAAGTTTTCCAGTGTTTCGAGAGGTTTTCAAAAAAGAAGCATTAACGAAATAAAAAAGACAATTTTCTGGTTTTAATCATGCTTTATTGTTGTAGAAACTCTCTCGCCAACGATCTTGGAAAAGTTTTGTCATAAAGAGTCCCCCAAAAAGAGCGTATAAAAAATGTGTACTCGAATTTGCCAGAGCATGGCGGGTTTATGCTCTACGGAAGATCTGAAAAAGTCCTCGACCATAAACGACAAACAACAGTCATGCTAAAAATTTATTATTCACCAGTGAGCTTTTTGCCCGAGAAATTTTGAACAACAAAAGGTTGTGAGCCAGTCTTTTATATGACAACGAGAAAAAAATATAATTGGGACTGTTCACGATGAAGTACCAGTTATTTAAAATCCGACCACTGGGTTGTGAATTTTTCATGCTAAAGTTTGTTAATTTGCGGTGTTTTTTTACTAGCTCAAGTGAAAATGGAAAGAAGCTTGTTGACCCATACGAAAATGGCATTTACTGCGCTTGAAAGTTTACAGCGGAATATCAGATAACAAAAATAGCCACACCGTGGTGAAGCTTCAAAAACTCATCTGAACTGTAACCGCTTTTGAAAACGTGTAAATTTAGTTAAGAATTTTAGTCGTAATTATGAATTATTTTATCGAACGCTCTGAAACCTGATTACGTGAACAATTTTAACCTTTTTAGAAGTTACTATGAATAATTTATGACTCTTGCTCAGGTCCCCGAAGTTCGCCAAACTTGTTGGAAGTTTTTTAATGAAAATTTGAGTCCAATGATACTCTGAGGCTATGTTGAAATCAGGTGACTTGGATGTCAATTGAGTTTACTGCTTTTATTTGCCCTTAAAACTTAATTCAACGCTGTAAAAGTTCTTAAAACATCATTTTAGTTGATCCATTCTACTAATTTATAATGAAGTCTTTTCAAAACACCTCCCGTCTATCGAGGTAAATGGTCCTTGACGACGTTTAAGCCTAGAAATTTAAAATTTCGGTCCTTTTCCTCGTTGATTGCATATTTTATAGCTTTTAATAGTTCTACGGCCTTACTGTCACACCTTGTTAGATATGGAAATTTCTTTGTGAGCGAAAAAGTGCCTCGTTTTCCACATTTTTGTTCTGCCGCCTGCTTTTCACCGGTGACTGACGACTTGAACAACCCAAAGTGCCATCGGGAATGGTTTTAAATGCAAATGAATTTTTTAATTTTCTTTAGACACTCCGGTGAATCTATGTGTTGGCATCTAAGAGAAAATTAAAAGAAGGAAGCTCCACCGCAATTTGTTATTGCCTGGACGTATCTGGAATTTTTAATTTCTTTTCCTACTTCCATTTCTTGCTAAATTCCTTGAATATGGAATGAAAAATATTTCTCATTTCTCGAAGGGGCTTCGGAACGAACTGGTAAAAGCTTCATGAGGATTTCCTTTCAACAATTGTCACTCAGCCTCTGAATAAATTTGACCTTTTCTTCTTCTGCTTCTTGTCTGTCTTTTAAGAAAATTTCCATGAAAATTATAAGAAAATCTTTGCTCTTAACTCACCCACTTGGAAAGTTTTAATTTTATTTGACAATTTTTCCCATGAATTTATACTTTTGAAACTTTGAGACAGACAGTAGTGTAAAATGCACTCTGGTTTTTGGTCAAGAAGAAGCGGATGCCTGATTGTCGAGGATGGTAAAGAAAGATAAAATTATTGTTAGAAACGTGAAAAGGAAAAGTTTTCCGTTCAAGAGGCTTACAAGTTGCAACATTACAAATATTTTGAACATGGTTTCTTGCTTGCAGTACACCTAGCAACTTAATGTTCAGTTTTATGGCAGAGTTTCAACGTGATGTTTTGTAATTATTATATGCAATGATTTTTAATGTTGTGAAACTTAAAATGTTGTTCTGTATGATCACGTCCAAGAGAATTAATTTCTGAAAAAAATTACACTTAGCAATGGATAAGCAAAATGCAGATTGAATTGATTAAAACCGAGCCGCATTAAAAGAACAATGAGAATTGCAAACGAGATGGCAAACATAAGCAGAAATTACTGCAAAGCTTTTGCATATTTTCGGATGCGGAAGCCCATGGAACAGCAAACAGGTTTTTAAACTCATAATTTACGGTAATCAAGTTACAGCGCACGTTGTTTTTGGTAGTTTATTCATCCTGGAAATATAAATTGCATCGATTTTCATTGAATTTTATTCAATATAATTTCCCCGTTAATTAACATTATTGGATCAATCCACACGGAAACACTAAAATGATGTTACAAAGCGAAATGGGAAATTTATTTGGGCACTCAACTTTTAGAGAAACGTCGAGGTTTTTTATTGTTACCAAATTTGACCAAACATCGTGCTCTTTTAAAATATGAGTAACTATTCCATGAATTTCCGTTTCAATCAAAGAAAAGTCCAAGAATACTCTAAAAATAGATCGAATATATTTCAATAGATGACGCCTATTAACATCGAATGAGCTAATTTGAGAAGCTGTATGTTTCATTTATCAATTGTCACGAACACCGAACAATTTATGTTCGTAATAAATTTCAATTAAGTTTAAATTACACTCTTTGACCCCTCTTGGGGATTTTTCTTTCTTAAAACTTGAACAAAACAGTGAAATCCATTGTTTCATTTGACTACGCTCCACGTCTTGCTTCCTTTTGTTAATTTATTTAACGAAGAAAAATAGCGCCAAGGAAACGAAGAAAGATGACGCAAGGATCCAACACAAAAGCTCAATTATAATAATAACGGCCAAAACCATGACATTTCTAAGAACATTTTCCTAATGCTCAAAATTTAAGATATTCTCTTAAATCTAAGAAAGATTCCAATGTAAAATAAAGTATGAAAACATTTTTGAAATTTTAATTGGATTGTGTCAACGAACCCATAACACCGAGTCAATAACTTCAGATTTTAGTAGTCTTTCCAAAAACTTCAGCACGAAAACATTCTTATTGTTTCCCATTATGGAAGTTTTTTCAAGGTGCTTAAAAACAGAAAAGAATTTCTACTTAAACGTTCAAAATTTGATGATGCTCTCTACCATTTTTAATTGTCTCTGACTTGTTTGCAACGAATAAAGACGGAAGCTCTTAGATTCGGGGTGTAGCAGGCATTAAAAATAATTATAATTAGGTAGCAGGGAAGATCGTAAGAGAAATGCCATAATTTTTCGTTATGGTGTCGTGTCTAATGATAGAAATTTTCTTTAATTTTGTTGTGTTTGATCTGGCAAGGAGGGATGAAAGATGAAAAACCTAACGTTGATGATGAAAAGGAGTTTCTTGAACGGAAAAGTACGCCAATTAAATCATGGAAGCGATGTCCGGCTTGGAACTGAGCCAGTAATAAAGAAAGATGACATTTAATGAAGATTCTGCTTCCTCTCCTTGAGAAAAGAAAACATTAGCAAAAAATGCGAAGTCTTTTGATGGTGGGAGGATGAAAATTCCACCGGCTGCTTAATGAAGAGTCGTTCAGCCATTTCTCAAATCTTGGCTGTTCAATCATGTATCAACCAAAAACTCACAGTTCCGTTTGGAAAACTCTCGAAGTTTGTCAGAGCAGAAAAAGAATCCCTTTACAAGCAATTTATTTATTACGATCGACGATTATACCTCCCTAATATGCTCTTAATTTCATCATTTCTTTCATTTTCACAACAACCAAAGGAATGGTGAAGACCAAAGCGATTTTATTTAAAAAAAAAATGTTTTCCTTTCGGGCTGATAATTAGTATGCCTGTGTAATTCTGTTTCCCAAATTCAAGCTGTGAGTGACAACCCAAACGAACAGTGCCCAGTTGGAAGCAAGCAAATGTCTTTCGGGTTGAGTTTTTTTGTTCTGTGTTAAATTAACCAATTATTCACTTATTATTGCAAGCATTGCCAATGCTTTGAAGGGATCGAAAGGTTTTCGTCTTTTGTTACTCGAAGGGTTTTTCTTTGGGAGTGCCTTCGTTAAAAACCGGAAAATATATTTTTAACCTTTTGTTTTTTAGAAACTTTTACTCTTTAAGAATAAATAAGAAAATCGTCTTATAATTTATTCAATTACGTTGGTCTCTCAGAAAGTCCTCAAAGAAAGAAAATATTAAAGTTTTTTCTCTACGATATTAACTTTCCCTTGAAAAGAACATAGAAATAAATGAGTTATTTTCATCTTGATTCAAGGATTTTCTTTCGGTGAAATGCAATAAACCAGTTATCTCTCCAGTGCTTTTCAAGCTGCAATGAAAAGAAGTGGATTGTCACACACCTTGTCTAGAGTGGAAAGAGTTTTCTTTCTTCAAATATTAAAAAAAAACGATTCTTGAGAATGACAAGCTGGGGAAACCAAATAATGTAATGCATTAATTGAGTAAAAAAATACTCAATTCAAGGTGTGTGCAAAAAAGTACACTTCAATTTGAGATCATTATTTTGAAAAAGGCAGGAATGCTCTTCTTATGCAATGCTCAACCAGTTCACGCGAATCTTTTCTTGTCAGAAATATAGTTGTCAAATAAACGTGCATGGGCTTGTCTACGGTCCGCATTTTTCTGATGATATGTTAAGCCAAAGTTTTTCCTGTCGTTAATCAGTTCAACAAAAAGACATAGAAACTGACGATAACTTGACCATACAGCTCAGCTAATTTGTAATGACAGACATCAAGCCGCAAACTAACCCCGATAACAAAAAAGTGTCGTGGCTTCAAACTTTTCCTTTTGCTTTCGAGTGGAAACTCGTGCTCGGGAATAGCTCGGAAACAAATTTTCATGAGTGTATTGGGATGGAAAAAGTGTGAGAAATCATGAAAATTCAATAATCGCCGACTGTATTTTGAGCAAAACTTCTCTACTTAATGAACGATAAAGCTCGTGTGGAATCAATCCACGCCTCTAGCTCAAGCACAATTTTCAGGAGCTGCAACATTATTTTCTTCTCACACCGTAACATAAACTTCACTAATAGCAACACGGCATTATTAAGTGTTCACAACTTGTGAATCACAAGCAATAAAATTAAATGCGAATAGAATTTCCGCAAAACACCATAAGCATCTCGCCAGCTTGTGTGTAAGAGCGCACACTGCTTAATTACAAATAAACTTGGTTGCTTATGCAACTCTACCGATGTTATTCTGGGCTTAAAAATTGAAATTTAATTATCTTTGAACGTTGGAGCTTGGAAACATTTCCCAAAATTGTTTTCCTACTATTCAAGCTTCTAGTATCGTGACATGATTTAGGAATTCCACAACGACCAGGAATAAAATAAATGCTTGGAGTTTCTCGTGTTTTTGAGAGCTCGGGAATGTTTTACGGTTTTTTTGCACTCAACCTCTTCGCATACGATGCCAGCCATATATGTAATTATCATCTTATGAAATAACGAAAAATCTCTTGAGAGAAGTTTCGAGCTAAAGACACATAAAAAGTGTTCTCATCATCATTTTAAAGATGTTAAAAGGTTCATCATGTCAAAACGGCAATGAACGGAGTTGACTTAGATGTGTAGGTGGAGAAAAGTTTGAACATTCATATTTGAGTTCTAAGCTTTTCATATTTCAAAGCTAAGAATTTTAAAACAGCAACCACACAGAAACGTTCGAAGACATTCAAGACGGCAACGCGCGAATTTCACATAAGAAGTGTTTTAATTTCGTTACATTTGCAAGCGGAAGATAAAAAACGCTTCAAAAAGCATAAGAAAAGCTTGAGTTAGTAAATTTATGCCAGAAGCATTCTGCCTGTACTGCGCCAGAACAGACTCTTGAGAGTTTAAAAGCAGGAAGTCGGGAAAATATATTTCTCGACTCTGGGGATTAAATGAAAAAACAGCAACAACTCAAAGATAGAGAGAAATGTTGCTTGTGCCATTTCAACTCTCAACAATAGAGCAAGCAGCAACAACAAGAGATCACATAAAAATGGGGAAAAGAACTTTAAACCCAAAATGAGAAAAGTTTTCGAGTTTTAAAACTCAACTGATTAACTTCTGAAAGCACACACATGGAAGGCAGTAGGATTCGGGGATGTTAAAATAAAAGACAATTTATTCATCAAAAGCTAAAGCTAAACTTAATTATTTATAATCGTCCCAGCATTTGTGAAAGCTGAAAAGGATAAGTGGGTGGCAGTCACCCAAACCTGAACACAAGGGACTGTTGCAAAGGGTGTTTGCATGACGTGAAGTTTGAATCAAGCTCTGATTAGCGCATTCATTTGTGCTTGCTTGCTCGGTTTAGTCGTTGAAACACAAAACTTTTAGATCCATTTGTGTAAAACGCTCCCGCTTCAACACTGAAAACTATTTTTGTGTTTTGAAATTTTCAAAGCTATTTGTTCCGAACCACCAAATTCACCACAGCTACCCATACGACGCGCATGAAAAATCTTTAAGCTCCTTTATTAGGGTTTTTTTGTTCGTCATTGTTCCTTCATTAAATGTAAAACCACATCTGTAATGTTTGTGCTAATTTTAAAAAGTTAAAAGCTGCTGTCACGATTGGCTGCTTTCTTATCAGAAGCATTATTATGGCCATTGTCATAAGTCTGTTAATTCAAAGTCCTTTCAGCTTTTTTAAACGCGTTCAAGATCATTTTATAAACCATGCTTTACCTTCCCCCTGAGCCTCCTTCTATCTCGAAAAATCTGAAAAATCCTAGAAAATGAGAACATTTTCTTTTATATTTTTTTGACTGTTATTTATTTCTTAATTTTTTTTTATAATTTCCACCGTGAATTTCAATAACAAATAAATTTATTTTTGTTTAACAAAAAAAAAGACAAAGGAATTTGTCTGTTAAAATTAAAGAAAAACTTTGAAACAACAAAAACGTTCAATAAAAGATTTTTAATTAGCTGATTTTCTCCTTTTTCGAAAGTTTTATGGCCATTGGATACTTGATTAATCGTTTTATCTTGCTCGCTATGACCAAAGAACGACAAATTAAAAAAAATCGATCAGCTCGATTATGCAAAAGTTTTCAGTTTTCTCTTACCCTCAAGTGCGTTCATCTGGAAGAATCGCTTAATTTACAATTTGAATAAATGTTTTAATAGATTTTTGAAAAAACGTTTCTGTTTTGTTAATATGGCGATTTAATTGCAAATTGTTTCATGAAAAAGGGAAAACCACAACAGTTCCGCACCACTTTTTGATTTTGTTATCGTTATTATGGTTATTACCGGGGCTAGACTCTTTTATGCGTGACATCACTCTTAAGCTAACCAATGGAGGAAAAAAGAGATTAAGAAAAATGGTTCGGCCGGGCTGGAAAAAGCAGTTTATCGCCTTGACGCAACTCATGAACACAATATTATTTCTTCTACGACCTTTTAAGCTCCGTAAAAACTTATATTTTTTCACCATCATTCTTAATGATCTTTTATAATGTGACTGTGTAGATACGATTACAATCCTTGTGATTTAAAATGATGATTAATGTAGTGTGATTTTTTTAATGTCATCTTTCCATTCATCCGGTTAACTCTTCAAAAGTCGGTAAATGTAAGTAGTAACAGAAGTTTTTATTTCTGTTGGTGAAGCTTTCTTGGCATTTTCGCTTTAAAAATTGGTGTCATATAAATGAGTTGTCAGATAAAAGTTTTTCTTTAGTCGTCGTGGAAATGAATCTCACGAATCTCATACAAATATTAATAAATTCGAATGAAACTCCACTCGTTGAAGCTATCGTTAGCGATGAAAAAGTGATGACACTGATGAGTTTTGTTATGAAAGGAAGGAAGAGGATCATCAATCATGTATAAAAATCATTAAAGTAACGCTCCTGAAGTGGTTAAGTTGGCGGTTATGAATACAAGTGCCTTTCAACGAGCACACAAACACGTTTAAGAAGTTTCTTATCCAAACAGTTTGTCGAAGCATTGGTGGCACCAGGGTTTGTCGTTATTTTCTTTGAATGTGCCTGCGGGAAGAAGAACGGACAGTTTAATGGACACTCAGAAAGACGAGGATTTTCTTACCTTTATTAAGTTGCTTCAAGCAAAATGCACAAACGAAGTGTTCGGGGTGGAACTTCCGGAACTGTAGGGAAAAAATGTGAAAGGTGTGAAGAACTGGCTATGAAAGCTCATAAAAGTCTGTTTACCATGGCTGTGATACAACGTCCAGTGATGGGCTTCGAGCAGCCGGCACAGAGAGACCCGCGTTTCGCGTGATAATGAGTCTCGCAATAAGGCATTCCCTCGTGATCAAAGAACGACCCGCCGAAGAAAGGCTGCCGACAATCCTGAAATTATAGGAAACGAAACAAGAACGAAATAAATTATTGTTCGTTTGCAACATAAACTAGAAATTAATCATCAATTAGATGGTGGGGAGATGTGTAATAAAAAAATTAATTAGACCGTTGGGGAAATCCAAGCAATAAAAATCCATTAATGACCTGGCAGAGCTTGCACGGAGGACGGAAAGTTTGTTTCCATACCTTTCTTGTGATTTTTTTGGAACTTGCCGTGGCAAGTTTATTATCAAGCGTTTCATTACGACATCAAAACACCCTCAATGAAAAGGCGAACGAAAGACGACGCCCAGTTCACCTTTAGTGGACTTCAAAATACCACGAATCAACGATGAAAAACAATAAACTTGTTCTTCTTTCCACAAATTCCAGCGCCGCTCGACTTTATAGTAATTAATTTCTTATCGATTTTCGCTTATTAGGTGATAAGACGATCCAAGAAATCTAATGCAAAAAAATTCGAGCTTATAAATCGTCATGAAAACAACCAAAATAAATTCCACAATGAACTCTAATTAATTGTCGTCAATGTCATAACAACGGGCGATGAAGCGGCTTGGTGCGCGACTCGAGTTTTATGCTTGAGAGATGTTGTCGCCCTTTGAAATTGAGACGGTGTTATTTAATTAATGTTTATAAAAAGAAAATCGACTATTTAAAAATATATCAAAATATTATTTTCCTCTTAACGCTGTGTTCTTCTTTATGATTGCATCATTGATGATGTAAAAATAGCCGACAAACACTCTTGATGAGAGTATGAAGATTTGTGTTGTTGTTTTCATGGTTGCCGATTGGGATTTGTGCGGGAAATTTGGCACTTGCTACTTGCACAGAATAAATCGCTCCGTTTCTCATATAAAGTGGCGTTCGAAGGTGGAATGAGAAAGAGAATTTACTTTCGTGTTATAAAGTGCCAGCGACCACCATAAAGTGTGAAACTGTTTTTCATCATCATCAGCCAATAAAAACACCAGATTTTATCTCGTTCGCCACTTTTATGAGCACTCTCGCTCGGCCCCAATTCGTGTGGAGACTGTTTCGAACCAATAAATCGACCCAAAAAGAAAATAAAACAGTTCCGAGAAGTCTTCATTTACACACGGCAAGTACTTCCCAAGATCATGCAATAGTCAGGAAATCGCAAACGACAACCAACGCGTACCCGTCTCGCTTTCCTGACAATTTATTTGTAGCCAATTTTGGAAAGAAAAGTCGAGAAATTTATTGGCCATGTTGCTTGCACGCGATCATAAAGTTTTTCACGCCGTAAACAGCGTGCGATTATCAATACACTCTCATGCTGGGAAAAACTTTAGTGCCGACACCTGAACGGAAAGTTAATGCGTCCAACGTCCAATGTCAACAACGAGCGAACTCCGTCGAGGAAACTCAAGGTGAGAGGACTCGTTGATTGATAAAAATAAAGAATTTTAAAAGCTTCATCGACGCCCACACGCGCGTGACGTCATAAAAACGAGTGGGAATCACTCGCGGGAAATGAACGATCATTAAGAATCATCGCACAACGGCAAACTTGGTGATGCTCGCTTAGTTTTCTTTCATGTTTAATTTTTTTTTATTATTTTTTTTTTTATTTTATTAATTAAAGTTAAAAACTCTTATAACCAGATTATAAAACGTTCGTTGAAGCTTTCAAAATAATTTATGACAAGTTTTCGGTTCAAATTGGGGGTGAAATCTCAGGGGGTCATGACAAGACAAGAGTTCAAGAGTTGGGGAGACAACAGGGGCAGAGCATAAACATTGTTGCGGTTGTTGTTTATTCGTCTTCGTCAACACCGACGCATCCTGGACAGACGGGCTTGCCTTCCATAGCGTAGAAGGATTTTCCTGACACGGCTTTTTTACAATCCTAAGTAAATCGTTAAATTGGTGAATCAGAGAAAGAAATGAGATGTCGAATAGAAGTGCAAAAAAGTTAAATACTTTGATAATTTTGGCTGAACTTACTCTGCACACAAAGCAATCCGGGTGGAATTGACTGTTGAGCGCTGAAATGTAGTTTTCCATGATAGCGCGGTTGCATCCAGCGCACTTAGGAGCAAACATATCGAAATAGTCGTTCTTGCAGTAAGGCTTTCCATCACGCTCATGGAAACCATCATCGCCAAACTGCTGACCGCATTGCGCGCAGAAGAAGTGCTCGGTGTGCCAGGTCTTGTCGAGCGCTGTCACACATTTCTAAATAACGATACCAAAATTAGAAACGAAACATCTAAATTTGAGTTTTGGAAGTTACATCGAGGATGGGGCCGTTGCAGTAAGCACAGCGAGGACTGAACAAGTTGTGATAATCAGCTTCGCAGTACGGGTTTCCATCGCGTTCGAAGAAATTTCTTGTTCCCAACTCCTGATTGCAATGGTTGCACGTGAAATGCTCCGGATGCCATGTCTTGCCCAAAGCTGTGATAACCTGGCCGACTATTGGCTTATCGCATGCATTACAGCAGCCCTTTTGCATTGTGTTTACACCTTGTCGTGACATATCAGCTTGAAGGTTTCCAAGCATAAACTCTAGTTGATCGCGTCTTTGTCCGCCCTTGTCGAACGTTGATTCCACTACAGTTTCTTCGCTCGCCTGATAATGAGTCACGCCTTTGGTTGGCTTAACGTAGTCGGTGACTGATTGTTGTTGATGCTGCTGCTGTTGAGACGGGTTGATCTAGTTAGAAAAGAAATGACAAATATGAGAGTCCATTTCAAGGAGATCCCCACGCTTCCGAAAACATATGTTACTTTATCGCCAGGCAAAGTTCGCCTCGCGTCAAGCATTCTCACTCGTAGGTTTTTGAAAAAATCCCGAAGATTTTGTCTCCGAAAATCCGACCATTAAAAATGTTTATTTTTATTTTTAGGATTGCGGCGTGTAAAAATATATCGGACAAAAACGTTATTTGCCTTACTCTCTCGACCTCGCATGGTCTATTTTCGGTGAAAAATCATCATTTTTCAGGAAAATTACGTGTTGAAGAGATTAAATCGAACCCTCAAAACAAATACTCCGCCGACGCAATTGAACGTTTCGATAAAGAGTTCTATTGCGTGGGGTTTTTAATGCTTCGATCTCTCAATCGTTTGATGATCGGACCTTTTTCCTCCTTGCAACCTCTTCTTCTCTTTGACGAAAGATTATTGATCGGAATTTTTGTTTTGAGTGTAAAGCGTTTAAATCCTCGTAACTCGCGGCGAAGCTTAATGCGAAGGAGAAAAGTTGAAAGCGATGCTGTCGATGAGTGAGAATTTTCTGTTTCGTTGTGCAATCAGCGAACAAATATTAATTAAGACGCTCTCGAAAGTTTCCAAAGCGGAAAATTGTTATGGTTCAGCGAATTCTCGCTTCAGCTTCCTCCATGTAAAATTGTAATCCTCCAAATCGTCGATGAAAATCTCCAACTCCAGAAATTCAAGGTCAATCAAACGTACTCGAATGTTTTCCAATTGACTGATCTGCTGGGCTTGGCCTCTGTACTCTCGCGACTATTTCCGACTCCGATCGATTCAAGTTCTCGGCAAAGACTGAATTTTATTTTCTCAAACGTTGTGCGTTCAACCGCCGATCAATTGAAGCGAATTTTCGAAATCAAACTAAAAATTTTCACAACTTTTTTTCGTGTTTTATACACACATGAGCCCGAGACGGTTCTCTCCGCTTATTTTTGTTCATTTTCATTTGGGAACGTCGTACGCTCTCCGCACACGAAACTTTTTGTTTATTTGCTCATGACACGAGTTTTACTTCATATTGTGTGTTTTTCTATATCTTATCTACTTTGGGGCAATTTTTCATAAAACGAGTGTCCGTTGTCATCAATGAAATCATTTTGCTATTTCTGGATATTTTTTTTCATTGTTTTTCTTCTTTTTCCTAACTTCGACGACTATAATCTACGATAAAAGTGTTGCAGCAAGCGATAAGAGAAACACTACTAGTGAAATTTTACAACCCGAAACGTGGCATCAGCTTCGAGGATTTTCCTAACCGAATTAACCAATTTGCCTCTCACCGAACGTTCCCCAAATCTCAAATTCAACCCAACATTTCACATCGTGTCTCCTCTCTTCGGTAGCACAGAATTGTGATTCTTGTGCGGTTTGGCATTAGATTCACTTGCCCTTTAAATATCTCCAGTGTATGTCACGATAAAAATTCCCTTGCGATGCGGTTTTCTATTCCTGACGTCATTCAAACTCACCGCAATTTTTTTATAAAAAAATAAGCGAGAGTATCGAGCAGACGTATTTCCTGGAGCATTTGCGGTAGCTGCAAAATATACTTGCATAACCGGTCTAACGTTTGCATGTCCACAAAATGAGCTGACATGGGAAAACTCAAAACTTTGGATTTTGTGCTTTACGAGTGCACCCTATTAAGTTGCTAAATTTTTGATTACTTCCACTACGCATGGCAGAAAAGATTTTGAACGCAACCGGAAATGTTTAAACAACTCAATATTTTCGGGAATTCTCGTCTACGAGATCACAGACTCTTCTACCGGCTGGAAATTGAATAACTCGAAGCCATTCAACTGAACGTCATCGTCGAACGACTTCAAAGATTAACAAATATATAAACTTGAGTTTAAATTTTAAAGCTATGATTTATGAACAGCGCCTTATCAAGGAATTACTGTTAAGACTGCTCTATGCAAGACGTGAGGTTGTGAAAATCACAAGTTTGTACGATTTTTGAGTAATTTTACTTAAGCTTTGAGTAGTCTTTGCTGTTAACAATGATAAATCACGGCCAATTTATTTAGGAGTCAACTCGGTTAATTTATTTTCCGTGCCACTTCACTGGCGCGCGAAAAAACTTACTCGTGCCGTTAAAAATGGCAACAAAAAAGAAATGTGAACAAGTAAGACGACTTTCTGCAGCAATTTGTATCAATTTTAATATTTCGTCATTAAGTCGTTTTTACTTTAGAGAAGATAATAAAAATTTGTCTATAGCGAAAATCATTTGAACAAATTCAAAAGCATTTTTCAAAGTGAAACGTCGTTTATCGGCCTTCCCCCAAATGAAAATTGTTCATCTGTCATTGGCGAAAGTTTTCCATCGCCACGAAGTACTTGCTATGATGAAAGGAACGTGATTAAGGGGATGGGGAGCTGAAAGATTCATTTTCGTCCCTACACTTTGCCCGTCTTCATTAAAAATAATAATTTCTATCTCCAAGGCAGGCTTGCAATCAAAAGAGAGAAAAAAAGGAAGGAAAAGTTTGCAAACAACAAAAAGAAGTAAATGAAGAAGTGGAAAATCCTGCGGGAAATTTTCAATTATTTACAATTTTCCGTGTTCATAACGGACAAAAGAATTCTTCTCTCTTTTTTTGATTAATTACGGAAATTACTCTGGCTGTCTTCATTATGCCCCAAGGGAAAGAAGACCAAGTTGTGCATCGACTTTATGGAATGTGACTGTCTATTCACAATCTCACCGTAAAAACTGTTTGTTCGCTTAAATAAACACTAAGTTGTGCAGTCTCGATTCCGTGACAGAATAAACAAATTTACAAAAAGCGCTGCAACTTGTGGACTGAGAATTGTGTCATTTGTAATTTTTGAGTTCGAAAATAGATTTTCGTAGCAACTTATTTTTCAGCGGTCACATCAAAGTCACTGTTTTCCAGACTACTTATCTTATGCAATTATAAAATCGTCGTGCGAAATAGCTTCGGAGAGATTTAATCGCAACCCTCTCAGTAGACAATTTGTTTACGCTCGATAAAAGATGTGCCGAAAAAAAGTGAAGAGAGGTAATTTATTTAAGCGTCACTGCTATTTGTTTACTTTCGAGCCCATCAAAACAAAAGCAGGCAAATAAGAAAGAGTGAAACACGAAAGTGTTGAGAAAATTTAGTACTCTGGATGTCGATATATCGTTAAAACAATAACTCTTCTTAGTCGTCTTGACTAATTAAGTGCTTGGCTTTTCAATTACACTCTAAAAATGGACTGAACGGAGAACGAACGGTCGAGTTAATTTTCCTTATTTTTAAGAAGAAAAGTTTAGAACATGGCGCAATTAGTTACAATTTATCGTTTCTTTCGCCCTAATCATTGTCATCTAATCAAAGCTCATGAATATTTACTGCAATTGGCAGCAAGTAGCAGTGAAGGGACAGTCTTGAGTGAATGTCAACTTCTTATTTTTTTTAAAGCATACACAGTGGGAGTTTCATAATTATCGTAAATCGTTTATTGGTCGACCAGACGTCATTTGGGCACAGCCCACAGCAGAAAAAGATTCCCGCACTACAAAAAATTGATTCTTTCGAAACTTGACGATCATTTAGCCTGCAATTCAGTGAAACACATTAAAATATTAAATTTTATGACTTTTGGCATGTAAATCGTTCTTTGCCTCGAATATCGCCAAACAGTCGAAAATAAAGAAAATAGGAAAGAGAAATAATAAAACAAAACCGCGAAATTGGATAAAAAATAAAATAAAATAAAAATCGGCTATGATATCACGGCGTCAAAACATTCGCTTGCTGCGTTTGGCTCTTTTCGTTTATAAATCCATCAAACGATAAACTTCCTGTCGGAATCATGAAAATTGCACAACTTAGAAACTGGGGAAATGTTAGACGACTCAAACGATGACATCAAAGTCAATAAATTTTCATTAGATTAAAATAATTTGCAAAATGAGACGATTCACGTTACGAAAGAAACTCGAGATTAACGAAATTTATAGCATAGAATGGCGGCAAAATAATTGAAAATAAATCAGCATCTTTGGACTGTAAAGAAGATTCCACCGCCCGCTCCAAGTATTTTTTCTCGCCCGCGCAATTTTACAAATTATTTTCAAAGAAAACTCTTTTGCGTCCTACGCGAAGCTAATTCATAAATGTTCACAAAGTTTAACTGTGCACAGTCAAATTATTTTTCATTATCAGTCAGTCGTGCAGATTTTTTAGTGAAAAGTCAGGAAAGTTATCACAAGAAATTTTCTCACTCGAAAGGAAAAAAATAGCAAAAGCTGTAAACTGCCATGGCAGAAAATGAGAAATTAATTAATGTTCGTTCTGATACAATTTCATTCAGAAAATTTTCTCTCGACAGACTGTAGCAGCTTTAGCAGAATGTTTTACATCAAGCATCAGGAGAGTTTGATGATGAAACGAAAGACGAAAAAAACTTTTTGATTTAACTTGAGATATTGTGAAAGCTGCTACTTAAATTTCGATGTAAGATGATATATTTTTCTGACACTTCACGTCTCAAGTGGGTCGCTCTAGTTGTGCTGGGGTTTAACTGATCAAAGAAAGTTCGTGATAAAATATTCAGCGAAGAAAGAGTTGGGTTGGTGTAGATGACTTTGCCAGAGAACTTGGACATTTAGTTATTTTGTGATTCCACGATAAAAGAAACAAGTAAAGGTGTCTTGAGAAGGGATGACAGAGAGTTTGAGACAAACTTTTCGCAGTGTTGAAAGAATTAATTTCTTCAAATGTATCAAAGAAGGCAGATGCAACAATCAAACTTTTATCTACGCCTTTTGGACGTTATTAGGTAATTATGCTTAATCTTTGCCTTTGTAATAGATAGTTTTGTTTCTAGACCACAAATAGTTCTGGCCGTAACAACTCAAACGCAAAGTAAAGTTTCATAAGCCAAACCCTGCATTATCAGCACCTGAACCAACACAAGAAGGAAGAAGCTTCATTTCCAGAAGCTCTTTCAATCATGAAATAACAATGATACCGGTGGATCGCAATGAGTAAGTTCAAACTAGTTAAAACTTTCATTCCATCTCTAGGCGAAACTTAAAATAAATGCTGTAGTAATTTGTATCATAAAAACGTCAGAAATAAAGTTTTGGTCTCGAATGGAACTGACCACTTCTAGTGTTTCACCAAGTTTTTAGTTTCCTTTCTATGGCAATAACAGAATGCTACCCGAAGACGGAGAATTTCATTATGAGGATTTTTTTCGAACGAGGGAGAAAACTTTCATGTGAAACTTTCGTTTTAATGAAAAAACTTTTCTTTCCTTCTCCGGAGTTAAGTTTTCTTGGCTTTTTGAAACAGAAACAATTAATCCTACATCATCGATTCGCACTTCACCTAATCGGTGATTTTTATGGCTTCTCAATTGCTTGTTGCAAAAAAGGTAAACAGCAAGTTGAAGCGATTTTCATGCCATGTTTTTCTTGTGGCAAGTGTCAAGCACTGTGAGGCTGATAAATGAAAAAGCACAGGCGCCATTAAGAAATTTTTCTTCTCTCGTTCTTTGATAAAATACATCAACTCGCTTTTTAATGCCGGACTAAGAGTTTATTTTTTGCCCTCTGCTCTCAGCATTAATTTCAATTTTCATCACTTCGGTGATTTATTATTCAAAGACCGCTTTTATTAGCAAAGAATTCCCACTCTCAACTCACCTTGAAATCCGACAATGAAGCCATCAAGTCGTCAAGTTCCTTCGTTGCAGTCGATGCATTGTGCGATGCTTGCAGAGCGGGTGAAGCTTGGCTTAGTGAACTTTGCGATCGCGCTATAAAATCGAAATAAAATAAACAGAAGTTAGAATGAGATTTATTACGATTTGTTCGTGTTCAGACATCCAAGGCGGATGTTTAATAGATTTTGAATGATTTTAAATATCATTTATAATCAAGTTTAAATGAAAACAGACAAGAAAGGGAGATTTGAAAATGAAGTCGCAATTCGTGTTTTGTCGTGATGAAATTACGCATGAAAAGTTCACGCTATTAATCATCGACCCGATTACAGTTTTGGCAAGTGAACCGAAAAGCTTGTCAGTCAAAGAAAAGTTGCCTACTTTCAAAGCGCAAATGTTTTATATCGAGTAAACTTTTCTTTTCGCCTATTCAACTGTTTTTCCGCTTCTACTTACATTGACTAGGAATTCCTTCGACTCGTTCGGTCGTTGTTTCTCGCACCGTGATGGTGACATGACGACCTGACTTAGGCTTTCCATCATCGTGCGGTACTGCATACACTGGACTTGCGCTTCTAGCATTGCTCAATTCATCCAGTAAACTGTCAACTGACGGTCGTTGAATTTGATCGATGATATCCTGTGACACTCCTGGGCTCGATGTTCCGTTTGCCGGTGCAGCGGCGCTTGATTGATTGACATCTACAATGGTCGTATGTGCAAAAAAATATTTTAGATGAGATTAAAACTGGACGCAGCCTGTCAAACTCACGTTTCTTTTCAATTCCGCTTCCGTAGCGTGCATTGCTCAGGTCCTGCAACAACGAGTCCAATTCACTTATATTTCCACTTGTTGCCGACCCGTTTCCATTGCTGTAAAGTGCTTTCTGTGGTGTCACTGAACGTGGCAGCGAATTGAAAGTCGGCGAGGCTGACGTTTGACGAATGTTGTGGTTGTTCTCATAGGTAGACCCGTTCTATATAATTCAATGATAAGTTTTTCATGAAAACAAAGTGTTTGTCATTTTCTCTGCGTCCGACAGTACGAAAAAAAAAAAGAAAAACAGCAGAAAACTCGAGGGCGTAAAAACAGCTAAAACAATAAACACGGCCCTAGTATAGTTTGTGGGGGACTTTTTTTACAAATTTGTTTAAAGTCCAAATAAGCTAGCACATATTTTTTAGAAAAATATACCCACGAATCATTCTTCAGCCAAACAATAAACACGGTGAAATGTCATGGCACAAAACAGCATTTGGGTTTGCTTCCAGACTTTTCCCTTCGCTTTGGCACATCAACTTAAAAATATCTTGCGGCGAATTTCCGCCGCTTTAACACTCACGGAAGAGAAAGCAAAAAAACACAAGTTAATTGGAAAGTGCGAGGAAAATTCACTGCACCATCACAGCGGGACATCAGACAACAGGACTTCTAGGGATGAACGAGGATCCAAGGCAAATGCTTTATGAGATTATCGGCTAATAGACAAGAAGTATATTAAAAACCACGCCTGAAGAATTTTGCAAGAAAAAAGTTTTGCTTTCCGAAACAAATCATAAATCGACGTTGAGTGAATGCCAATAGCTGTAAAAATTGATACTTAATGATATTTTGGCCATCTTGAGGCGAAGACGTTTTCTTTCAGAGAATTACTCGTTTTCCGTTCGTGTCTAAAGTCGTAACGTGTGCAAACACACCAATACCAAAGTCTTCACTCTCGTGAAAAAAATCGGAGGCAGACATAGGCAATTGATTAATCGGAAGCAGAAATTACCGACGAAGCGACAAGACTCACCTGAACATCCTTTCTTCGTGCTCCCTTCAGACATCCGTAACCGGAAGTTCCGTTTGCTGATCCGTTTAAAGGATTTAAGTGTGTGCCAGGCACCGTGTTTTGAAGATCGGCTAAGAGAGCGTCTGTAAGAAATGAAGCAAATGCTACTTTAGAACAAGCAAAAAAAAACTCTATCGCTTCAATTCGATCTTCAACAATGATGAGAAATGGGCAACTGCACGTCGAGAAGACATAAACGATATCACTTTTGGCTCCCGGACCAGATTTGGGGTCGTATGAGGCGGGTCAGATTATGGATGGTATATTAAAAATCATTTTCGGTCAAACGATTTCCGGTTTCACAATTTGAACAATCGCCAATAAAAGAAATCTTAATTGACCGTTCGTTCCATAAAGTTTTCCGATTGTTTGGAGCTTTTGGTAAAGAATAATTGCTCAATACCCAAGTCGTTCTGGATACTTTCGTATGAAACCGCAGTCGATTTTTGGAAATTCTTCATTAGGCTTGTCGTTCACTAATTGCTAAGCGCACTTTTCACTTCGTCTTCTTCGCCCGTTCTTTTTCGGTTGTTCCACCCACGCACTAATTGTGTTTCACAATGTTTCACGCAAAATCACCGCCGTTCTTTCTTTTACACTTTCACTGTTTCTCTACGGAACGATTTTCGTTGGCTTTGTCGCGTAATTAAAACTTTTTTCAAAACGTTATCCGAAACGGATCTTGTTTACGGACGTCTGGAGTGAGAAACGCCAATTATTATGCAAATTTCTTTATTGTGATTGTTTGCTTTCCGCAATGGAAGACGATTAGTTAATTAAAGAAAATCTTAGGTCCGCGCCACGACTAAGAAAGCACGATTAAAAGCAGCGTCGCGATATGATTCAAGCTGATGACTAAAGTAGACGACAATAATTTTTTTTTCATAAATGGAATTAAATTGAGCCACCAGCTTGACTTCACTCTCATTTTCTTGACACGCTGAGAGCCTGACGTCATTTTAAAGTTTCGCATTCCATGGATACATGGAGAGAGTGAGAAAAACGACTGTCACAAGCAAGTCGACTCATTTCTCATACACAATTACATACGATAAAGATAAGAAGCACTGATAAGACGGAACGTTTTATTTTCCCCCCTCAAAACGATTTTTGATTACCAGGAAAGTTTTCGGCGAAGACTGTTTCTGGCGCTCTGCTAATGATGCTTCAGTCTCAACTGCCGCTTATCAGCAATCTTAAGCTCGCATCAAGTCCAAAAGCAGAGTAATTTGCTGGTCAATTAATTAAACGCTATCAGTCTTTGGCATCACACACTCCCCATTTGAGTCGATTCATTTGCTGCAGATATCGCTGGGATCCAAGAAAAGCAGTCTACCAACCCCGTCGTTATGTAGTGACCTCGTACACTGATGCGAAGCATTGATAGAAAAACTAATTTTCTTCGCCTAATTTCACTTGGGAAAGTTGGCGCCGTTTGTTCGTCGCGAGCCCGTCATCAACTTTTTCATTCTTGTATCTTGATTCCAGTGTCATTGAAGCAGACGCGAAATGAAAAATAAGAAAATTTGTGTACGAAAAAAAGGAAAAACAGCGAAAATTCGAGTTGCGACGGTGAAATAACGAAGATTTGCGACTCTGCGATTTTTGTACTCGCACGTTAATTGAGGCTGCGAACTTACTCAAATGATTTTCAAACTTCCCATACGATGGCGCAACACATTCCGCATCAAAATTTCCCATTTTCTCCAATATAAGTGATTGATTTTCAATGGATTACAACACGACGCGTTTTGTTCGTTTTGACAAATCGAAGTAATCGACACACACTGAAGACACTTGTTTGCTTTTACAGGAAAAATCCGACTTGCTTTTCACGACCGAGTTTTTCTTCTCTCCCGACGATCTTATTTTTAAAATTTCTTATTTTTGAACCAGTTCCGACGACGATCGAGAGCTCATGTGATTTCACAATCGAAACAACACCCGCGCACACAGCGATCGCAAAGATGAGAGCAGTAGAAATGCTACACAATGATCAGCATCGTCACAGACACAAAACTTTATTACACCAATTTTCACGGGAAAATTTTATTGCTTTTTTGTTCTAGTTTTCTTCTCTTCTCCGCCCTCTTCTTCGCACTCTTCGTTACTCAACGTTTGTTTTGCTCTAATTAAGAGCTCTTTCCATTGAAAGTCAATTGAACCAACTGGCGCTGAAACAGAATGAAGTGTATCAACACTTTGATGGAACTCAATTAAATGCAATTTAAGAGCCGCTCGAGAAGTGAACGTAAAAAACATAAACAAGAGCGTGAGATGTTGTTAAACGTGAAGTGTGAAGATGATGGCTATTCAAGCCCTACGCCACATCAACAACCCAGACCAGATTTGTTTTACCACCGGCTATTTAGAATAGCTTCTATAGTATCGAGTTAGAAAGTAACTTCTAAAGCTGATAAGGACACCCGAAGCCAACTTGAAAATTTACCGATAAATTTGCTTATCACGCGCTCTCCCCGAACGGATTGCTATTAGTTTGCTATTTTTCGCCCCTAATCTCACAACCCTTTAATTGTTCGGTTGTTTTTCTTTCCCTCAACCGTCCAGAGCTAACATCATCATCGTGGAAAGGCAAAAAGAAAGCAACCGATAAGAACTCAAACAAAAAAAGTCTTTGACTGAAGATTTACTGCTCCACACCAGTGCCGGATAAGAGCGCGCTGGAAATTATGATGAAACTTTCGAAAACACTCGCCGTCATCGATAAAGTTCAGCAGGAAAAAGAATTAAAAAGCAAACAAGAAAAAGTTTTTCATCAAAAAAAGAAGATAAGGAGATTTTAATTAATGCTGAACTTG
This sequence comes from Belgica antarctica, assembly GCA_000775305.1. Lineage (NCBI taxonomy): Eukaryota > Metazoa > Arthropoda > Insecta > Diptera > Chironomidae > Belgica > Belgica antarctica. Next base: position 126,831 of record JPYR01000053.1, on the reverse strand, counting down.
AGATGCGGACAAACTTTTTCAACTTCAACTTTGCTTTATTCTTCAATCCCGCTTTTTCTCCCCTCCACAGTTTTGACCTTCGACATGAACCACTGCAATTTCTCATCTCTTTTTTTCAAGTGCTTCTGAAAGTTGCCGTCGTAAACATTAAAAGCTTCCCATCTAGCATCATGCAATCAAGTGCAGGTATAAGAGATGCTCAAGAATGTCTGATGCAAGCGGGTTGACTGACATTGTTGATGATGCTTTGTTTGTGCTGACGCTATTTCGTGAATTTTTCATGACACCCGCTGTTCACATGAATTCCCTCAAAGGCTCATTTCATTGTCAACACGAGTTCACGAGTCTAGAAGAGCGGAGCGTAGAGCGACATAGCAGCGGTGATGTCATAACATCAACAAAAACTATCAACAAACAACGACAAATGTCTTAAAAATGCAAAACATTCAAACACAACCAAAATTTGCGTTGGTTTTATGACTTGATATGGCCCTCTAGCGTTTACTTGTAGAAAGATTTTTAAAAAAATCTGTGAACATCATAACATTAAGCGACCATCCCGTAGCCCATTACCATTTACAGCTTAGAGACCGGTAATCTTCCGAAATTGGTTTTAAAATTGCATGATTTCGCTTGTTTGCGGAAGGTTTGTGACAAGAATTTGCATAACCCATCTCGCCGCTCTCTTTTCGTCCACAGAATTTTCACTTCCACCTCGATTAATGTTGACTGTGCACAATAACATTGTAATCAAGCGTGCCCGTTGCCTTCTAGTGCTTGAAACTCGTGGCATCATCTGCTTTTGCCATCAGTGAACAGCCAATTAGTGCGACGAAAACATGCCCGCCATTGCCTCGCGCAATTCAATTTGATTCAATTCATTAGATTTTTTTATGCTTCGTGTCCCGAAATGGAAATAAAAAACACCGAAGAGAGAAAGAATCACAAAATTTGTTTTGCAATCATCGCCAAATTAAAATCACAATTTCTACATCCACAATAAGGCGCAAAAAGCAAACTTTTAATCAAAAGCCATCACACTACACAAGAATGAAATTTTCAATAATTTCTAATGCAAATATTTGCCATCGAAGCATTTGGCAAAATTGATATTTGTTTTATTTTCAAATCTGTGCCTTTTCATGTGCGGGTAATTTATGGACTCGTGAGTGGACTCATGATGATGGTTTAATGTGATTCCCCTGTTCGAGAATTTCTCTCGATTCGGGCATTCCTTAAACTCACGATTCGAACATTTATTAATAAAAATTGCGAACCATGTGTTTCTCACACATGACGCTGTTTCATTCATTCGGAATCCGTTGTCTGTAAATGGACAAAACGACCTGAGCGAACAGCAGCACAAAAAAATGTATAACACCCCTTATTCCTATAATGCCCCCTGCATTCCAAAGGCACGTTTTTATTGGCGCCGCTAAGTTGAAGTCAGAGATGGATTTGCTTACTTGAGCTAAAAAGAGAACTTTCCCAGAACCTAATTGAATGTTACGTGTTCTCGGAACTACTTCTTTCAAGTTATTTGCGAGTAAAGCCAGCGAATGAATGAAATATTTCGACAAAGAATGTCTAGTGGTCGATTAGGAAAGTTTTCTTCTTGATGAGCCAGCCGATCATCCGAACGAGACTTTTGATCTTGTTTGCCCCGAAGGTTAACTACTAAAATAAAAACTCTGTGTTTTTAAAAATAGAAGATTTCTGCACTTGAACAAACATCTTCATGTGGCTTGTTTCGATCCAGATGTGTAACGAGTTTCTAGTCTGCTCGGCGTATTTGGGGAAAATTATTTATTTATAGATTTTGGGAAGCAATGCTGCCGTGAGTGTGTGTTTGTGTGGGGTGGAAAAAGGTGAGAAAGATTGGAAAGAGTTCGAAGATATCAGTGGCAAAGATTAACTTATCCGCAGGGATTTTCCTCAATCTTGTATTCTCACCTGGAAACTTCATCATTTTCTCTTAAGGTCGTCGTCGAGGGAAAGTCGGAAAATCACACAACAAATTAATTATGAATCACTCAGAAGAGAATTGATGGGAAATTCTCTGCCAGTTTCCCTTCTCCGACGAATTTTTAACTTCGAAAATAAACTTTGATCCTGAACGAATCAATTGGCACAAGTTTCCACTCGATGTGCTACCAAGAACTTCAATTTTTTGCAAGAAATCCGAGCAGTTGCAGAAATTTTTTCTCCACTTTTAAGCGACACAATGAGCCAAAGAAGCGATTGGAAAACAAAACGACAAGTTATAGTGGTTTACGACTGAGTGGAAGCCGAGTCAAGATGTTGGACTCGTGGAGAATATATCGAGAATAGTAAATGCTGGAGAAGAGAAAGAGCAACGACACGTTGGAGTGTGAGTTGAGCAGCAGCAACCAGCAACAACACAGACAAGAAATCAATTCGAATCGAACACCGAGCATTTTTATGACTGAAAAACCAAAACCAACATATTGCTTGGTGCAAACGTGCCGTTTATATGATTCAATGAGCACTGGTTTCATCAATTATTCAACGTTTGCCATCAGATGAGATTAAATTTCATCAAAGCATCATCTCAGCGAACCATCAAAAGAATCATAAAACATCAGAACTCGAGCGCTTGTTGATTCCTCTTGTTCTTTTCCATTTGCCTCCGTTCTCTCGCTCATTTTTTAATGAAGCTCAGTGAATATATGACGTAATCGCAAGTAAATCTCGGCGCACACATCAACACTCTTGTGTTTAATTCGGTTTTATGTGTTTCCACGGCTTTACTGGACTGGTTTGCTGTTTACATTCATCTCGCGAGCTTGTCTTCATTGCACACATGGAGCCGCCCTGTGCAAATGAAAATGAATGCGAGCGCACAGTTTTTTGTTTAAAAATACTTAAATGTGCACATGAGAGCAAGGCACTGCAAAGGGCGAATTGTATTTGATGAATGAATTATTCCGCTGCTCTGAAACAAAGCTGATGCTTGATATTCTGTCTCATGGAAAAATCATTTTTATGTGCACAGCCCGCAACACAAGCGATAGCATTTTCGCCATAAATCTGCATCACGTTCACATATGATATTCAAAAGCTCATAAGACACTCTTTGCAATCGTGAATTAATATTTAGCACTCGAAATTTCGACCAGCGTGCATCTTGAAACAGTTTCCAGATGCTTCACAATTATTTACACGAGGGTCGTTAAGCGCAATAAAGGGCAGCATGTTCATTAACAGCTTAACGTACTGTACAGAAATTTTGTCGTTTGAATGAGTTCAATCTGGCTTTTTTTAATGAATTATGGAAATCGTTAAAAGTTATCTCCAAATTTCTACAGGCTCGTTGATAACTTTTTTACTTATTGTCGCGATGTTAAGTTGTAGTTTTCGAATGTTCAAACTTCGAGTTTTTCACTGCTTAAGAAAACCCACTGTTTTTCATACCATCCAAGACGCAAACCAAGACTTACAGTAGAAAATCTACACAATGCCTTGGAAACATCAACTTCTTTTGTTTTTAAGCTAACAGTCATGTTAGTTTATGATTTCTCGACAAATTATGCCTCAAACTATCAACTTACATCCCGGTGCAAACCCTCGTTCCTTCAATGCACATCTGTACGGCGTCCTATTATCGAATGGATCGATTCTTCCGAAGCAATAATCCGTTCGATCCATAATTTATCTCGTAACGAGCACAATTTATTATCATTAAAGTTTAAAAATCTTTTTCACATAAGATGGTTGTCTCGTTCCATTCACAACTTATCTTTTAAGTTTAACTACACTTGATGCCTGTTCACTTTGTATTCTTTCTTTTCCTGTTCTTTTATTTTAAGTGATTCTCGATCACCCAAACTGTTATCACTCTAATTTATGATGATTGCTATGGAAACGAAATTCTGAACTGTTGATTTGACTTAAGTACATGCTTGCACTTGCCGCTAACTCGAATGGAAATGAATGGAAAAGTGTTTCTTTTTTGTAGCCGCGGGTTCACGTTTTAACTAAATCATTCGATGGTAACATGTGGGTAAATTCTGGATAGATAAAAATTTCCGTGAAACGAATACAAGGAAGTCTGTTTACTTTCGTAATTCATTTATTCGCCTGGACTTGCATAACACGAGTTGGGTGCATCAGTCAATGATGCAATAGCCAGAGTTATAAAGTCAAACAGACAACGTCTTTCCGTAAATTTCAATGATGTATGCAAAATAATTTGATATCATTATAAAACGCCCAACAACAAGCTGTTCAACAAACTTTATGCAATGTTGTTCACTGTTTCAACCTTTTCACGGATTAGCGTTTACAGTTCGAAGCCAAGAAAATGGATGTGGAAATAATTGAGCTCGAAATTGAACGAAATTATAAAGCACTTGATGGAAATTAATTATCAAGAAAAAAAAAATGTTAAACATGATGCGATTTTGTGGAAGATTTTTATTTTGCTTGAAACGATGAGAGGAGTTTCGATGAAAATAGTTTGATGACTAAAGGAAAGCGAACAACGAAACAAATCTTTGTAATTGAATACTTAAAAAGATATTTTTCATTTAGAGAGAAAGCAGCTTTTAAGAATGAGTTTTCATGAAAGGGTCAATTCATTATCCAAATGGCTTTGTTTTGTTACACTCTGGAAACATGAACGAATGGAAAATTCTGCCGTTTGACGCCCAACATTTTGATCAGCAACATTTTCGTGTATTGAATCACTTTCAGAGAGCGAAGAAATAATTCTTCTTAATTACTAGAAATAAAAGGAGAAAAATCTCATAAATTCATCAAGTGGAATTAGCGTCACAGGCGAACAAAGGAAAAGCACTTGCGAAATGAATTTTTTTAACGACGGCATCAAACCTCATCATCAGAAAAGGTTCCTTGATGCCATCCTTTGACACGATAAAACGGCGTGAAAATGACATCCCATAAACTGCCTATTCAATTTCCTACACTTCCCACTTTCGCTTTTATTTTAACGCGATTCTCATGTGCGACAACGAATGAGCAATATTTTCTTTGCACGTATTTTTAGATCGCGAACATCAACATGTTTCCCCCAACATCGTGCAAAGATTTATCCTCAAGAGAAGGCTTTTAAACTTGGACGAATTGAAGATTTCGTGGGCGAAACTCCGACTCGATTTTCACAAAACACTTAGCTATTTGGAAAATTAACAATCGGACTCCGTTGTGAGGTGCAAATGGCCGCGTCACGAAATGAGCGAGCTTCATCAATCATAATCAGCGTGGAAAAGCATTTCCACTGATAAGCGTTTTCAGGCGGGACCAACATGTGGCTTTTTACGCTCGTGTAAAATGACTCAGTGTCTATTTTCACTAACGATAATTAAAAATATATTTTCTGTACACAAAGCCATCAGCGCGTTTAATGATAAAGAATAATGAAGGAACGAGAGAGAAACAAGTTAAACAATCAAAGCCCGGTGTTTAACTAATGAAATCATTTGATTATTTGATTCGATGACGAGGGGAATCGTGTAAATATTTATTTTGTTCAGTTTAATTGAACAATTTTATAGCTCTGACAGCACGGACTTCCCAGCGTGAAACCCTGGCATCAATCAAGGACAGAAAGATCAACAAGAAGTCTCTGTCCTAGTCTCGTCGTTTGGGGACATCGACAACAGATAGCATTTTAATTAATATAACGATTATTGGCTGCAAACTCTACTGACTTTCCACTTTCCGTTTTGTGATGTTACTTTTGACAGGTTCCTTCGTACATTACATTTGTTATTCTAGGTCGTTGCTTGCCTTGAATTGTGGAACAATTATTTGCATGTGAAAGCCAACATAAGTTTAATTGAAATGCCGAGCGCCTTTTATGGAATCTAAATTTCGCATTGACGATAATCTTTCTTTCGTTGTTTTTTTATTCACTGCGAGTCAAAACTCGAAAGCTTTAAAAATTCGATAGAAGTCAAAACTCGTCTCAAATCAGCATGATAAGATTAAAGACTCAGCCAAGCTTACATCACAGCTTATGGTCGCGTTCAAACGATCTATTGTTCTTAATTAATAAATTTATATGCGTCTTTGCAAGAAACAAGTTTTCCATTCATTTCAGTCCACTGATCGCTGCCAGCTTCTCGAAGTTTTCTGTTTTTATTTACAAACTCTTACGACGAGGAATGTTTCTTGTTAAGCGTTGAACAGTCAAATGGCACTTTGTACTAAGAATCAGATTTCTGGATTCTTGAAATTACTAAGTTTGTACACAAATGTTGCAGTTCACTTTTCACAAACCCGTTCAATATGAAAACTCTGCGAAGATTCACAATTGAAAACAAAAAAAATTAAGAAAAACGAAAAAATTTCGTCAGCGCTCGAACTCTTCAATGCGACAACAAATTTTAAACTGAATTGACTGGCATCGTGAAAAAGAAAAAGAGATAGAGAAGAAAAATATTTAAGTAATTAGGGTAGGGCAGGCTGAGAAGGAACAAACTACCATATTTAATCGCTAATCGCATTTTGATTGATTACGGTTTTGACCAGCGTGGATTTTCCTGAGATCGCTAATTGACTAAATTGCATTGAAACACAGTCAACCGTCCCAACGTACGACCATCAATCCTAAACATATAGTAAAGCGATCTTTTAACAAGCCGCTAGTAAAGCAAAGAAACACAGAAACTGGCAAAGAAAACACGATGAAGACGAGATCGTGAATCTTTTCTTCGCGAGATTTTAAGTTTTTTGTCTTCTCAAACATTACGACGCCGTGTGATGTGTCTTGCTGCTTATTTGTGGAAGATCCACAGATCTAAAATTACATTTTTCGTTCAGAACACAGAGAGCAGCCGCCGAAAAGAGACAAACAACGAAGGACGTCATGGTTTCGCGGTGATAATGGTGCAAAAAACGTCCTCAAGCGAGAGGAAAGAAAAAACACATTCGACCGGTGATGTGGATGTGTTTAAAAGGTGAGCGGGATCAAGATACACTCAATTATTGTTGGCCAAAGAAATTAACAAGCATAAAAGTTTACAGATAGAAACGGCCTGACCATCGCGCGGCATGAATACATCCTCCTACGCATTTGTCGACTGGAACCGATTTCGAACTTCAGTTTGTCATTGCACAATCATCCAGAACTAAAAGCGCTCGTTAATCAAGTGCCTCAACGCTTTCCCATTTCCAACTTCATCGAGAGTATTTTGGTTTTTCTTTGGGTCGTCAGACTTGTTTTCTTTTTCTTCTGATTTTAACATCAGTGAAAGACAAATTTATGTCGTGTTGATGATGAAAGATGCGCTCGTGTATTTTGGGATGATGATGAGGATCTACGGATCAGCTTGGTTTGTGTCAAGTGTAAACAGTTTCGGCGTTTCGGTGCCACCTGTTTTGAGCAAGATTATTTTTCTTGAGCCGACGAAAAAACCTTTTTGTTGTTTTGTTTCTGGTTTCTTGTTTCTAAACATCTATCAAGTCGCGGCTTTTTGTCGATTTCTTGGAAATTGACCAAATGGGTGGAACCGAGTCGATATCGAATGACGAGTTATCGGCGATTTCGTATTTTTTATTGTTTACGTGGAAATTTGCTAAAATGTAAACTTTTGAACTTGCCCAAATCATCCATCTTCTAAGCCGCTGATGTTCTTGTTTATTTCTACACAATTTGGCACTTTTAACACTTAGTTTTTGATATTCGCAGTGTCTTTCTAGCCAATTTAATGTTTGAGAATCAAAACAAATCCGTGGGTGAGCAACTTCGAAGCAGGGTTGGGCAAAGATATATTTTGAAAATTTTGATTGCAAATTCCATGATTTTTCACATTTTCTCTGCTATTCCATTTCCAATACTTTGCCAACCCTGCTTCAAAGGGGTTTACAGCTCAGGTTCTGAGCTAGACAGGTTGCCGTTCAGCGCGTGATGAGAACATTATTCTTGCTTCGTGGTAATTTGTTGTGAGAGTCTTCAAAGCTTGTTTTGACTTGTTCGGAGTCGGTCAAAATTTGGAAGAACGATTTTATTTCAAAGCGCCACGAATTGTCGAAATTACAAAAGTGAAAATGACAGAACCTAAAGTTTTACCGAGTTGCATCAGCTTACCACTGGATCCAGCAGTTCTTTCCGAAATCGTGACCAAAGCAAAAGATTATGCATTGAGTCATGGAATCAGCATGAGACCGAAGGCAACCTACAATCCTGATTCGCTCAGTGTAAGTTGTGCGTCGTCAAATAATCGCTGGACTGTGCCGACAGAATTTCAAGGTCTCAAGTCAGAATTACACCATCATCGATAGAATTCGAAAATTTGAAACTTCAAGTGCTTCCACTATGGTTTTGAACGAGTTTGCATTGAACCTGGTGTTGAATGAAAGCTTGACACAATTTCCCGGTGCTGACATTTTCAAGAATACACGCTGATTCGGCACAACACTTATCTTGATACATATTTACTCAATTTTCGTTCGGATTCTGGCTAATTTACTTCAGAAGTGTTCTTGCTCACTCATTTAAGTAAATAAAATTCATATCTAACTGTTGATTATCAGAATGACTTTCAAAAACCAGCGTTTCTGATTCTTATTATTTATTCAACAATTATTTATTTAAGTTCTTATCTTTTTTAGTTCGCTCCCTTCGTTTTGACACCTAGTTTGTATCCGAGAGAAGAGTTCGTCAAGGCAACCAAACTGCAGACGGTTCTCAACAAACTGATGCATGTCGTGGCATTTGACTACGAGTTCCTGAAAGAGACTCTTGCATCAACAATTAAAGTCGACGAGTTCACAAATGAACTGTTTAAGATCTACGAGACTGTCAAATCGGAAAACTCAGGCCAAGTAAGAAAGTGCAGAATTTGCTTAAAAAAATCCAAGTCTAAAATGATCTTTCGATTCTTAAATTGAACTACCAAACAAACGTTCCGAACAAGTTACAAGCTCTCGTTGCTTTAGGAAATTTCATTAGGCTTGATTCGCTCTGATCAAATGCTCGAATCGTCGGATTCTCAGAAAAATTGCAACACAAAACGCTGCCAAGATGTAGCAAATAAACATTTCTATTGCTGCGTTGGAATGGTTGAAATTAATACGATCGCTAGCGGTGAGAGCCAAGCTTGGGTCCCATTGAGACTCTCTTTTGAAATTGACATTTATTTTAAGGATTTGGGCATCTTGGACCCGCGAGTTCGCGACTGCAAAGGCAAATTAATTTATTTTGTTTTCTTTTTCTGTTTTGAATTTAATTTAATTCATCTTTTGTAAATATTTTTTAAACATTTATCGCGAGTGCTCTTCCAAGAAGTCTCTTGAATCGATTTTACATCTTTCTGTTTGTCCTCGATAGGGGATCGTCTGAGCTGGGTCGCGATAAAGTCACATTGTAACCTATTTTTAACCACTGTGTCTGAATCTCTCAATATTTTGTTTTTGTTTTGCAGACTATAAGGCAAATTTCTTTAGGTCTACTGAGGTCGGATTACTTTAATTCTGACCGGAACAAGATACTGCAGGTTGAATTTAATACAATAGCAAGTTCATTTGCAGGCATCAGTTCACAGTTCCAAGATTTCCATAGGTAGAGCATTTACGCTTTTATTTGTTAAATTCTGCTTCATGTTCACACAAAACTGAATCGTTTCGAACTTATGTTGAAAACACCAAAATTTTGCGCTTCATATCACTGACACATCCTTATTTCATATGACTCAAAATTGCACGAAAGCAATGCTTCATTCCATTAACTGTCAACTCCATTTCAATTGCACCAAACATGATTAAAAAAGCGTCGATGATAAAATTACTCACTAAGAGGTAGTTGAAGAAAGCAGGAAGATGATTTTTATGATTTCAAGGGAAAAGATTTGGTTGGCGTAATTGGAAAAGCACTCATTGTCATATTTTAGTTAGTAAGATTATTGGTTCAATGTTATCTGTCAAATGCATGCTTTGGTGTGATGTGTCTATGTTCTCGTTCTTCAAATTGAACCAAAACTCAATTATAAATTTCTTCTACAGTTACATCTTGAAGGAGCTTGGACATGATGACTTAGTCGAAAACGTAAGTTGATATTTGACCAATCAACCTTTTTGTAAAAACTTTTTATTGTTCTAGTTGCCGGAAAATAACGCTCTTGGAGGTCTCTGCGATGCTATGTGTGAAGCTTGGAAGATCATCGGCAACCAGAATGCTGCAATTTTGTTTGTGATCGAAGATGTTACCTACAATATATGTGACCAAAGATTCCACGAGTTCTATATTCGCGAACATTATCCACACATCAGAGTCATCAGAAAAACTCTCACTGAAGTATACAACGAAGCCGAGCTTGGTCCGAATTCCGAACTGATCATTGGAGGCGTTCATATGAGTGTCGTTTATTTCCGTGCTGGATACGAGCCAGGCCATTACCACTCCAAAAACGAATGGGATGCAAGACTTTTGATGGAAAGATCAGCCGCAGTCAAAAGCCCGTCGATTCACTATCACCTCGCTGGAACAAAGAAAGTCCAACAAGCCTTAGCCACACCAGGCGTTCTTGAAAGATTCTTGTCAGATAAAGATGAAATCAGACGAGTGAAAGATATTTTCACTGGACTCTATTCACTGGACAAAGAAGAAGGGGGCGACGAGGCTATCGCGATGGCCTTGAAAAACCCAGAAGGATTCGTTTTGAAACCTCAACGTGAAGGTGGCGGAAACAATATTTACGGTGAAGACATTCCCACAGCTCTGAAAAAAATGACTGAAACGGAGCGGTCAGCTTACATCTTAATGGAAAAGATCTCGCCGCCAATTTCAAGGAGTTACATGATTCGACCCGGGGGCCCATCTCCACCCCCAATCGTTGACATGGTTTCAGAGCTCGGAATCTTTGGCGCCATAATCGGAACAAAAGACGAAATCATGTACAATCGGCAGGTTGGACACATGCTTCGAACAAAAGTCTCAACAGCAGATGAAGGCGGAGTCGCAGCTGGACTCGGTGCATTGGACTCTGTTTTTCTTACCAATAATTTTTGAACAGAAATATGATTTTAAATGTTAATAAACTACTGGTTTTGGACGCCTTGACGTTTTGTTGCGACGTATTTCTTTTCTTATCAATTTTTGTAATATTAGAAAAAAATCTATATTTTGTGCTAAAACTTAAGATACTTGTTATTGTCATCCTCCGCTGGGATGAATGGCTATAGAATAAAAGTGCATATTTTTAGATCGCTGGCACTGGAATTTAATTTTTTTTTATTTTCACTAAAGCATTGTTCTCA
>JPYR01000053.1:93905-111247 GCA_000775305.1 Belgica antarctica | reverse complement strand
TAAAATCTCGCAAAGTGATTCTGGTATTCCTGCTTTCATATTCCCCAAACTTTGAACTCTGTTTGAATTTTCTTATGTGTGGCAGCCAACACTCTTTGATTTAAAACGACACAAACGGAGCGGAGTCTGAAAGAATATATTCAAATTGAAATGATATGCAATCAGCAGTCTGTGTATGGCTGACCTGAGGCTAGTTTGTAGTGATAATCAACAGACAAACTTAAATTTGACATTGCGGGGCTGGGAAAAGCTTGTCACAAGTTGGAACTTGAAGGGATTTAGGAAGTTTGAAGTTTTGATAAAACTAAAGTTTGTTATTTCCCGCTTGGTGAAGACAACAACAGCTCCAATCAGTGGTTGAAACAGTTTGAAACCACAAGAATTAGTTTGTTGAAGTTTTGATGGTCGCATGTTTGTCACTTGTAAGTTTTCAGCTTCAATCAAATTTATTCACATGGGAAATTAATTGTTTTTAAACCGTTTCAAGTTATTCTATCAAATACTTGATTAACAGATTCAAAACTGATTCAATTATTATTTTATAACTACTTCAACTTCATATTGAACCGTTTCAGTAAGAAATTGTAATAATGACTAACAAGAAGCAAAGCGTTTTTAACAATTACAAAACGTTTTTACAGAATTGAATGTTTAACTTCATCCTTCAATCAGAAAAGCTTTAACGAAAACCCCAATTTAAGTTTAACATCAATCTTCACTCAAGAGTCGCCAGACGATTCACGAAATCTGCAATTTTTGCTATATTAAAGTTATGTAGAATCCAGCAGACTCTCTTTTTTCAGTGCTAAAAGTTTTTAATTTCTGTAAAAGCTGATATTGTGGTAAAAGGACAATGGTCAGAAGGATAGACGGACGCAACAATGCATTTCCAAAATTAAAAGTATTTTTCCGGCTCCATTTAACAATCAATGGAGTTTGCTTTCCGGGGAAACGTATCACAATTTAAGACCTTATTGACGAAATTCTATTTGCAGTGGAAGCTTTCAAGTTTATTTAAAGAGAGAAGTAAAAACGTCTCCTCCAGGAAAGCTGCTATAGCTCTGGCAATGCATACTTCCGTTGAGCGAGTGCAAAAAAGCTGTTGAAGAAAGATAAACAAAACCATCTGTGGCCATTTATTCTGGACTTGCCATGACAATTGCGGTTTTGCGACCGGAACTCTATTTTGCCGAAATTACAGAGACGACCGATACATCTCCGACGCTCTCTCGAGTTTGTGAATAAACACACAAAGCAGAACAGACAGCAGTGCGGTTGATAAAATGTAGTGAAGGGGTTTTGGAACGGCAAAGGAATTCAAGTAAATTAATTTCGATTTTCAGCAGTCACTAGGTTTCCTTTTGATTGAGTGTGCACGACGGCGGAGAAAATCCATCCGAAGCCGAAACCGAATCCACCAATGTTCAGTAAATACCTTTCTAATGTTGACAATCCTTTTTTGTGCATGCAAAAAATCCATAAACAAACCGCATGTGACTTTAGTCGACAAAACAAATATTTAGTCTCCTCTTACATCTTGAATTACTGTCCATTGTCCCATAAAACTTCTCCTAAAGACTTTCCGGAGTAAAATGTAGAAAATGACTTTGTCTTTTTGCTTGTACCGGAGACAAAATGCTTCGTTTCATGGCTCGACAAACAACCTGGTCAATACACAGTGAAAGCAAGTAGACAAATAGACTGAATAAGAAATTAGTTTGATGGATTCTTTGAGCATGGCATACAGTTTGAGTTGGAATGAATTCCAACAGATGGAAATTAGCCACAGATGAAAGCAAAGCAATATGCGAATCAACAGGAATCGTTTCAATGAATGAAGTAACTGAATAGTCTAACTTGAAAGTGGTTAGGAGCGTGGGTTACAAATTGAATTTTTGAGGTTATAAAATTGATGTTTAGTTCACTGCAAGTATTTCAATGCACCGAGTGTGTAAAATTTGCAGAATTGATTGATTGATATGGCTTTATTGTTGGCGCTATTGTCTGGACCCCATCTCCACCCATACGGGCTTCTTGAACGGTTACCCGCTGCAGAGAGACCTCATATACCAGCTCTGATCTCTACCGAGGCAGAACTCTGTGAAAGCAAACTCGTGGAGTAGTACAGACACAGCTCCGAGTGTGTAAAATTTGCAGGAGCTTTAAAACAAACTGTACTGTACAAGATGATGCTGTAAAATTTTGAGATAATGCATTCATTTTCATGGAAAACTCTAAAATAAACAGGCTTCACCCGCTGGAACTTCCAAATTAACACAAATTGTTAAAAAAGATGCATGAAAAATACTTCCTTGTTCCGTGCATTCCATTGTTGATGTGACTAATTGCGGTCTTTCATCACAACAAGTCGCTACAAAGGTAGCAAAACAAAAAGTTTTCATGGAAACTCATCCACATCCGACAAATGAACATTATTAAAAATGGTCATCATTAGACATTCCGGCGAAAGTATCATCCGGATGTGTAGCATACACTTTCACCTCTCAAATACTTTTCTCTGATCATAATTAAAACAAAAAGCATGCTCGAGTCAGTGCTGGTCTCTGAGCATTAATTTTTAATAATTTTCCACCACGATGAAATAAAAACGGAGTGGAACATGAAATGAACGGCAAGCAATTAGCTGGAATCCAGCAATTTCCACAACGATTTGGATTTCCGAGCTCATTTACTGGTTCCTTCTCCTTTTTTCTGGCGAAACCGGATTTCCGGCTACTGGTGTCCGATATTACAGTCCTTGCATAATGATTATTATTGCATAAGCAATCTTTAAGAATCCGTTATTTTTTATTGTTTATCATGAAAAGCATGAAAAGAATGAAAGCACCAGCCGAGAATATAATTCGAAGCTAATGCCTTTTTAATGAAACTAAATGGGATATTAAAAGGTGCAAATCAATGCGAAGGCGAAAAAAGTCTTTAAGAGAGAAGAAATGTTATTGTTTGGCTAGAATTAAAATCAAACCTTTCTGCAAATCTCGTTCGTTTCGGTTTCAATGAGAAATCTGTTTTCTCATCTGATAATTTCGCGCCCATCGACATTCTTCCAAGGCAAATGACCCTTCTCAAAAGACTCATTAACGGAGCTGCTGGGTGTGAATGCTCGTGTACTAATAAATTTGTCAGAAATTCAAATAATGTTTAAAAGATAGACAGTATAAACTGTATGTAAGCCATTCACACAGCAGATTCACCGAAGTGGCACTTAAAATTAAAGCAAAACAAGTGTTTTTTGCTGGCATTGATCACTTGGTGAAAATTCAATGATGTTCTCAGTAATTGATTGTTTTGATACATTGATTTCAAATCGACTATTTGCCTAAACTTTTATTGATGTGTAAGAAAGCTTTGATTGCATCCCGAATTTTTTTCCTTCGATGATGGTTTGTTCAATCATTTCAACTGTTGGTGAGCATTTAAAACAAGTTGTTTTGCAACATTTTCAACCGCGGTGGTGTTGCTGACTGCATAACTGTTAATGCACAGATTGTTTTGAAAATATGCATTGGTTATGTTGCAGCAAGCCTGGACCAACATTCGTTATCTGATTGTTATTAAAGTCGATGTTCCGAAGATTTTGTAAATAGGCGCTGATCGTTTAAATTTTCCTATGATAAATTTTCCTATGAATACAAAATGTGTATTTTCAAATCGAATAGCTTCAAGGTTTTCATAGCACAAGTTGATATCTAGCGGTATGAAGCTCATTGCTGCATCTTTGATTTTGAGCGACTTAACATGAGTTTGCCACTGCTGACAATTCTGCTTGTGTCTCCGCATCGAAGCGTCCCATGGCGACGGGAAATGGCACGCGATCCGCTAAATTGAATTATTTTAGCGTCGCATCTATAAACTGATCCCTCGTACTACAAGTCAATGTACAAGTAATCGCAGTGAAAATAAATCGCAGCGCCTGCACTTTGCACAATGAATAAAATGGTGATCACCAAAATCATAGTCAGACTCTGACATTCAGACTGAATTTGAACAGCTTGAGGTTATTTATGTTTGTACAAAGTTTTATCTTGCAAAAAACACAAGATAAAAGTCCTAGAAAGGATAAGTAATTGTGAAATTTAATAAATTTTTCGAACTAGTAAGGCTATTGTTTGTTTTCCCCGGTTTTCATGAAGTCAATAAACGTTTTGTGCTCCCCCAAATGTCATTGGTGATAAGATAAAGTGGACACTAAACGCATTATTTTATTTCTCATTCTGATGACTAATTCTGAGAGTTTTGTGACCTTTTGTAAGAAGTTTGAGATCACACAAAACGCAGCTGAAACAAATTACTTTGGGTGCTACACTTTGAGGTAATTTTTTTCATACAACACCTGAAAAGTCTTAACAAGTAATCAAAGCTACCGGATCATGAATATTTTTGTTTCCACCTGTTAATGTCATTCGGACACTTAAAAAATCTCCGTTTTCCTTATAAATTTCTCTTTTTTTATTAATTTCTTATTATCATTCATTCGCGTGGCGGAGCGAAAAGTTGTCCGACAATGAAAAAGACGAGAGTTGAATTGAAAATAACAATTGGAGCAGGAAAAGGGGGAGAAAAAATAATTTCAACACGTGAATTTCCATTGTTATCAATTACCGTCCGCTTTTTCTCTTCTTTTATCTCTCGAATCGCTGGCTAATAATTTCCATGTGGTAAATTTTCTGCGAGGCATTTGTTATTTATACAAAACAGGAAAGGGAAGAATTAATGATAACGGTTTGTCGAGAACAAAAGGTAAGACGTCTTTAACGGATAAGATGGTGCGAAGAAGAAACTCTTATCGTCGGGTTAGCAACGTGCAATCTCAAAGGAGCGTCAAGCGTGCTGAAAATTCTCGAACGGATCTTTAAGGATCGTAAACTTGAGTCAATAATTAACTCCATTAAATCAAAATTAAATTTCTCAATCTATTTACAAGAGTTTTACGATCTCGTTCTTCTCAGCTAATGGACCAGTTGACACACATTCTCTCTCGCTAGATTTACGATACTTTGCTATCTCCGCCCAGGGAAAGCATGTGTAGCATCGTATCGATATCCGTTGCAACGATGGATTCGTGTTTTGTTTTAAGGATTTCTTTTTCATCTCCCGAGAGATAATTTGTCCGAGAAGAACTTTTAGCTTTCAAGTCACGTTACTATTTTCAACGCAACTCATCATAGACAAATTTTATAGTTTTTCCCAAGCGAGGGCGGTTTGTCAGTGACGTCACGTTGAAAATCGAACTTTTCTTCAGTTGAATCTTTACTTTTATTTTACAGACTTCTTCACATAACTACAAATTCCTTTGAAAGCTTACATCTATTGTGACAACATTCACGCACGCACCACTTTTATGTCCTTTTCGATCCTTTCTGATGAGCAACATTTTTCATGATTTCTAGTTTAGTGCGATTTGGGCAAGATATCCTACGACATGTTTTATTGGCGTAATCCTGTGAGGTTATCGGTGATCTACTCAAATGAGACGAACGTGATTGTGATTATTCTGTCCACGACATTCCGCTTGCTTTATTTACACATTTTAAAACAACTGATCATCACTTTTTCTCGCATTTTTCTTACACATTCAAGATTATTCTTTGTAGTCAAAACTTTGTAACAATTTCCTAATTAAATACGAAACAGAAGCCATGCTGTTCGGTAGATTAAGGTGGTTAGGCCAGAAATTAGCAGAAGATTGAACAGGCACGCTGTCATCGAGTTGGCTGGTGAGTACACGACGCATTGCCGCATTTGCGGCTCTTCACAGTGCAGCTTGATTTGAATGAATTGAGTCAATTAGTAGCGAGATAGACGAATGTCATCTTTGAACTCACCCGCATCAGCGATGACAGCATCTTGTTAAGAAAATTTCGCGTGAATTCAGCAGTTTCAGCACCGCAAGCCTGTTCCACGGCACTTTCGCTGCACTTCATGTATTCTTGAAAGGCACTGTGAATAAAAATGGCCATTAATTCTCTTCATAGGCCAATTAGGTGGACACGACTCACCAACAAACTCTTTTAATTTGAACTTCTCCTTGATCTATCGCCTCACTCGATGTGTTTTTAACGGCATTAACGGCGGCATTAGTCGTCGTTTCAAGTGAAACATAAATTGATTGACTCGATTGTTGCCTTTTCATTAAGCTAATTTGCACAATACTCGGAGGAGCAACAGTCGTGGTTGTTGTGGTGGTGAACGCTTCGGCTGATTTCTCTTCATTTATCTCTTTCATGGTGTTTCGGTAAGCATCGGCACACTTCTCATACTCGTTCTTAACCTTTCTCATGCACGGCGCGAAGTGGAGAAAATCTGTTGAGATGGAAAACACCGAGAAATTAAAAACCATTCAACTCGAACACACTGTCAACCCGAAATACGGAAGTCGGAGATCAAAAAAGCATACACGGAGAACTTAAAAGCGGATACAGTGGCAGCGAATT
Source organism: Belgica antarctica (assembly GCA_000775305.1). NCBI lineage: Eukaryota > Metazoa > Arthropoda > Insecta > Diptera > Chironomidae > Belgica > Belgica antarctica. The sequence continues at coordinate 104,792 of JPYR01000053.1, read as the reverse complement.
GTATCACACAACCAAATTAAAAATTACGTACGTGCCTTGTTGATAGCTTCCATCGCTGCACAGCTCCTTTATCATTTCGTTTGTGCCGAAATAAAGCTTGTTGAAGTGTTCGCGTTCTTGCTGGCTCATGCATCGTCTCGTGTAACTCCTGATGCACTCCAATCCCTTATGCAAATCACTGATGAAACAGACAATTTAAGTTTACACAAAAAATATGTTCTCGTCTTCAACTTTGATTTGACGAAGCTGCTGCCAAGAATTTCTTTATAAATTTAAAGCGAAATTGCGGAAAAGGTTGATTGGGAAGTTCGCTGACGTCGTCGTTATGGAGTTAACATCAGAGCACGCTGAGTGGGAATTTTCACAACCCTTTTGAAAAGGGAAATCCAAGTGCTTTATGTAATGGTTGGTGTCTACTAACGATCCGTACTAAAGACAAGCTAATTATGCGAGAACTTTGTCTACTAAAACAAAATCTTGGACTCTGATTGTTCATTAATTTAATGAGACATGAAATATTTAAAATTAATTTCCACAACTTTTCAAAGAACTACCCTCGTCCAAAATACTTTGCCAAACTATTTTTATATTCACGTTTCCAAAACCGAAGTGCTGTTTGCAAACAAAATAATTTCATTAGAAATTGACTAATTAAAAATTAAAGCGCAAGTTATTCTCCGTGTCTTGAAACTTCCCAGCATTTCACTCTCGCTGAAAGGGAAAATTACTTCTCGCAAACAGCAAAATAAATTGAAATTGAAAAATCGTTGAGAATGAGAAATAAAGTTTCGCCGAGGATGAAAACATCAGAAAAAATTAAATTTGAAAAGTTTTTTCCTTCTCACTGGATTCGTCTATACAAAAATTATTATTTCGTTCTCATTGCAGTGTGAAAAAATCTCAAACAAAGGAGTTCTCAACTTTCAAGTGTTTTCACCAGAGACACAAGTGGCAGCTAAGTTGATGATTCCTGGCGGAATTTTGAACACTTGCGATACTTACGGGCATATGCGATCCAGTTCTTCTTTGTTATCCACGAAATTGAACTCCGAGGTGGCCGTCAGAGCCCTGAGCTGCTTCGAACATTGGATGAGTTCTTCTTGTCCACACGGTAGAACTTCGTTCGCAATTATGTATTTGCAGAAGAAATAGACTGTCGGAGATAAGATGCAAGCAAAGAAAGCGTTTCAGCATGCGATTGATTATTTATGTGCATATGGAATTGAACTTTGAGATATTTCTGATGCATCGCATTTTATTGCATTAAGCATCTAGGATTTTGTAGGATTTGAACTTGAATTTTTTGAAATTTGAATTCTGCTGTCATCTCTGCTGCAGTCTTCATTGTCGCTGTTCTGGTATTTTTTTATTGCATGAAGAATTCTCATTTTTTTCCAAAGAAAATAAAAATACCATTGAGAACATTGCCATGACAATTTCTTCTTTACCACCTTCCCGACTTTGTAACTTTGTCACTCGGCTGCACTCAGATGGTTTTAATAGAAGAACAAACGTTTCACAATCTCATATTTTTTTTGTCAGTCGCTTGAATCGGAAAAGTTTGTTTCTAACAGTTGAACGGAAACTAACCTGCTACTAAAACTCGCCGAAACTCTTTCATTGCAATTTTCTCTCCGAATATTCTTTTCTTTTCCACTTTTTGAATATTCATGAAATTTTCCGCATATTTCGTCTTAATTCGAATGTTGTGTCGTTTAAAACTTTTTATGATTTAACAGAAATTTATGATTGCCAACAAAAAGGATTTTAATTGGGCCTTTTTACAGCACAGTTGGAGATGCAAAGTCCCATAAATCAGTTTGACTTTTATTGTTGGTTCCGCACGTGATTCGACGCTTCGCGAATTGTGGTTCCAGCTTCTGGTGCTGTTGAATGTTGAAGAACAACTGAATAACTGAAAAAGACTTTTGATGCCTTTCCACTTTCTGCTCGATTTGTACAACAAAAGCTTCGTTGCGCTCTCTCTTCACGAACCGGGAGAGAAAATATATGCTGCACTTCTAAGAGAGACTCATACACAAAAGAGATTTTGAAAATTACTAAAACTATCGACAGAAAATATCTCCGATGTTCGCACATATTTTCAGCTCAGCTATTTTTACAATCAAAACGGAAATTATTATTTGATCCCTCTGACCCGACAAAGTTGGGAATATTGAATGAAAAACTACCTTTATTGGATTAAATTGAATTCTGCACTGAATTATTTCACTTTCGACTAGACTTGTAAAACTCGACATCAATTACTGAGTCGCTCTGAAAGTTTAGTGCGATAATTAATGAATAAAACCAGACAAACTGGAAGTTTGAAAGCTTCTCTGATATTACAGTGCGGTTTCTTGACGGTTCTTCGGTTATGCTTACAGTAGTCTAATTGGTTTGATCTCTTTGCATTCGTGAGAGGTTTGGCTACGCGTGTCAGCAGACATAAATGTGCACTTTAATTCAATGTCTGGCTATTGCGGTTAGTGTGATCTTCCCAATTTTGAAACCTTAAAAGTAAAAGCTTTTATAGCTTTTTGAAGATTATTTAGTAAATTGGAAATAATTAATTAACGCTTGAAGAGTGTCAAGTTGAAAACTACAACAAACTACAAAGTTTTGCTTTTAGCTGACGAATCTTCAATGAAATAATTGACAACTTGAAAGCTCCAAAAGCTTTTATAAAGCTTTTAAAAAGCTTCTATAAAGCTTTTAAAAGCTTCTGAAATTTAGTCTTAAACCGTGAAATGCAAAGTTAATCTACGGTTAACTTATCGTAACTACTCCGCTGTAAACTTTATTGACGTACTGATTTTGATCAAAGTTCTCGCAAAAGTTAAATGAAAGTTTAAACATCTCAAAAGCTCAATCAAACGCCCGTTTCACAAATTTTATTCACTTCCCTAGCAAGGGGTGAACAAGTCTCAAAATTTGGAGCATTAAACTTCGTTTTAAGGGTTCATTAAGTGTGAATAAAGTTTTTTTATTCTTCGCTCTGTGTTGGGGGTTGAATTTATGATCAAAGTGTGAAAACACCAAAATGAGAAAATTCCGGAAAAACTATATCTGCACCCAATTTACAGTGTGTTGTGTGGTGTTGTTGATGAGAAACAGAAGAAAATTTCCATGTGGATTTGAATATTCCATGTTTTTATTATGTTTTGTGTATTGAAAGTTTTTCCGAATTTTTTTTTCTCTTCACTTGCTCGGCAATTTAAAAATCGCATTTCTCCTTCAACATGCAGTGTCCAATTGGTGCATATTCGCAGATGCATTTGAGGCACTCATTGCTGGTCTTGATGACCTCGCCAAGCTTATACGTTCTCGCATTAAAGGCACAGCCTTTGTTCTTGCTTATCGAGTAGTGCTGCTTGAAATATTGTGGAATTAGGTCGGCATCGGGTGCGGACCGTTTGGAGATGACTTTCGGGCTGTCGTTTTGAGTTGAGACGGTGAAGTTGACAAATTCGACTTGTGCTGATTTTGACAATGGGGCTTCCGGAATGGAAACTGACAATTTCACTGGATCTGGCCTTGGCGGATCGGCTGTGGAAGGAAACTCAGGCCGGTAAAGAGGTATTGGCAACTCTGGAAGAAGTTCAGGCATGATGGAAGGCTTCGATGCCTCTGTCGTCAACTCTGATGGATCGATTTTAGCGACAAATTTACGAAGTGTCGTCAAAAGTTCCTCAAAGACCGTTGGGGTGACGTTTTCAGAAAAAGTTGGGGTTGTCGTTGGTGTTTGGCTGGTTGATTCAGAAGTGACAGGAGCTGCTGATGTCTCACTGACCGGTGAACTTTCAACGGTTGTTGCCGATGGTGGTCCGCTGGTCACGTTATAAACTTGTGGAACTGATTCAGAAGATTCTAAGCTTCTAGGTTCCGGGGCTTTGGCGACGATCGAAACTTGAGGGAACAGATCGTAGATTGTCTCAGTTGCCTTGACGATCTGCGATGCTTCGGTTGTTGTTGAAGTTTCTGGTTCTTTTGTGACGATCAAGATCTGAGCAACTGAAACCTTTGGGGCTTCGGTGTAGATCAAGATTTCTGCAAGTGGCGCTTTGAGCGTGGTTGAGTCACTCTCTGTGGTTGGCAAAGATGTCGAGCTTTGGACCACCGTGGTTGGTTCTTTGGGAGCCAAAACCTTCAACAGTTTTTCCTTAACAGCATCATTTAATGATAGTGCGGCTATTGACGCGGTTGTGCTGACGGATGACTCAGAAATCTGTTCGGTTGTCGTTTGGAACATCATTGTTGGAAGGATTTCATCGTCGTCAACTTCTTCGCCAAACAAGTTCTAAAGATGAAAAGACGTTAAATTGGATAACTTAAAACCTTTCGTCATACTGACCTTGTTCTCGTCTTCTTCGCCAGATTCCTTGGATTCTGATGAATGTTTTTTCGGTGTTGTGGTGCTGATCGTTGTTGATGTTGATTCAATGGTGCTGGTGGTTGAGGTTGACTCGGAAGTCGCTTCATCGGTAGATGTTCGTGGAGTCGTGAATTCTGTGGTTCCGAGAGACAGTTGAGTTGGAAGTGGAGTGAACGGTGTCGATGGCAGAGTGAATTCTGTTGCCTTTTCACTGACTTTAGTTGAAGCTGCAGTCGTTGATGTGCCTTTAACTGGGACGACTGTAGGGTCGGCTAAAGCCTTCACAAGTGGTGTTGTTGATTCTTCAACTTTAACGGAGACTGGGAGAGTGGATTTGCTGTTTGGAGCCTCGTAAGGATTTGAACTGAGAGTTGGAACTGGAGCGGCTGCAGTTGTGGATTCCTTCAAAGTTTCGGTCACAACCGCGCTGTGTTCTTCGTGATCTTCGTGATCTTCGTGATTGGCCAGTTTAACGATGTCCAAATATTCTTCGAGATTCTTTGATGGAGTAACGACAAAAACTTCATGTTTTGGTGCATGCGTTGATGCATCGTCATCGGCTGATCGTTTGACGATCTTTTTGTCAGCTTTGGCTAGTTGGAAAAATTGAGATTTGATTTATGGTTCAAACGAACAGAAAGTGAAAACAGAGAACAGAAAAGGTGCAAAACTCACGGCATTCCCAGTCGACCGGGCAACATTTTTCACTGTTGAAAACTGGCAAGCATCCACGTTGCACGAATGATTTATATCTCAGGTCGATTTCGCAATTGAGCTTGCGACAGTGAGGATTATCAGCGATTGTTGTGTTATCGAAGTCTTTATGACAAAGACATTCGTAGCAGGGATTGGTCTCGGGAATGAATTTTTCTCCCTCTCGGTATTCCTTTCCAACGAAGCATGATGCCAACGACTCTTTCTCGTCTTCATCTGTTGACAAAAATTCCCACGACATGAAATCGATTGGAAAGATGCAACGGATAGGTTATTTGGATGGTGGCACAGAAAATTAACGACTCTGTCGCTTTAAGAGCAGGCGCTGGAGACTTTCGTGCAAATTTTTGCACAAAAACAGTCGAATTTGCACATGGCACCACCCAAAAGTCTTTTGCAAAACCATTTCGCCTTACCACAGACAACTGAAGTTGAACAACATTCATTTAAATCTCCATAAATGTTTATGCAGCCCGGCTCTTTGAAGCTCGAAACGCCACAGTTATTTTTGGAGCAGGTGAATTTGGCGGGCTCGTTTTCTTCTCTTCAAAGGCGTAAAGATCAAGAAAGAGACAATAAATTATTGTGGGCGTCAAAAACAGAAGTGAAGAGGTAAAGAAAAAGAAATGCAGACCGACCTTGTGCATAAACACGTTTCGATACATTTCGCGGTGTCGGCGTTGTGGCGAGGTAGCGTTTCACCGATTTTATACTCCTTTCCGTCAAACGTGCACTTGTTGTCATCCAGATTCTGGAAATCGGGGCACTCGAAGCGCTTGGCACAGCATGACTTGGCGCCGAAGACGGCCTTGCACCCGAGTTCCTCGTAAAACTTCGTCGGTTTCGCACACTGCTCGGTGTTGCAATCGATCGATGCTGAAAACAAACATTCAGCATAAATTTGTAGACGACTTAAACTCGTTTGGCTGAGTGTGTCTCTTAGAAATTTCAACAAAAAGTCTCCATGACTTAATTTAAATGCGATAAACTAGTTTCGACGGTTTTCTTTATCTCTTATTGGCAAGAATAAACATAAATTGGTATTTCCAGTCGAGAGAACCCCGCCAGGTTGTTCTCAGAAATTCGAGAATTTGCATGAATATAATCGCTGGATCTTCAAATTTATTGACATTTCAGAACCGTGATTCATAGGACACATGCAGCTGCCAAAGGGTATCCAGTGGATATTCAAACAGGATTTTTTGGATGATTTTGTTCGAAGCTTGCTTTCATAAAGGCAAGTTCACGTTTTAGAACTGTCTAAATTAAATTTTCGACCTGCCTAAACGCATCTCACTTTCAAACAAACCCAACGTGCTCCACTCAAGTCTTAAATGAGCTTATCCGCCAATCACTTTCACTTTCAATCTCCATAATTTCGTAACTTCGCTATCAATTATAACATAATCTCACCTGATAACACGGCCCCAGCCAGTCCAATGACAAACACCAAAGCCTTCAGAATCATCTTCGCTCACCACTTTTTACTTCGTCTTAAAAACTGCGCTTTCAAAGCCACCCGATCTGACCAACGTCTGAAACAAAAGTGAACAGACAACTATAAAGATGAAGATGAAGATTTATTTCGGTTTCAGTTTTGATTAACATAACCACGTTATGGTTTCTTGGCTTCGGAACCCGTTTGAAGGTCACAAAAACTTCGGGGTCCAGTTTCAATTCGTGTCTTTGGTGACTCGTGATGTCACTTTCGCTTTCATGTGCGATTTGCAGGTTCATTGTTTTGGACTACCGCACAAACAAACGAACGAACTCTGAAAAGAACCAAAGACACAGGTGGATCAATGCGCGCCAGCCGCTCTTTTCAGCAATTATCGAGGTCTCCACAATTTTTGTCAGTGGCATTTTCAAAGTGTTTTTAAACGTTATTGTGCTGTGCATTAATAAAAGCCTTAATTCGATTCATTGTGCGAATGATATTTCTGGTATTTCCTCACTCTTCTGCATATATTCACTCTTTGGCATATCGATTCATCATTTCATTCTCTTTCCCCTCTCGTGTGTGATACGTTTGGAAAAGAAATGATTTTTTGGGCACGAGTAGCGAGCATAATTCAAATTTTAAAGTTTCTTTATTCCGTTCCTGAGTCGTGAGTCAAGAAATGTTATTTGTTATCTTGCCTGGCATGTTTGAATTGAATGCGGGAGATGTGGAAGATCAGGAAAGCTTTAAAATTCCACTTTACTTTCATAAATCTTCACCTCGGTATAACGTAACGATTCATTACTCAAATGAGATGCATATTAAAACGCGAATGAATCACATTTGCTTTCCATCATTACCTTTCATTTGAAACAGCTTAGAAACAAGGAAGAAAGCATCAGACATTAATCTCGCATGTTACGAACAAAATTCGTGATCAGGTTGAGCGGGGACGAGTAAAGAAAAGGTCAAGTGTCAATATAAAGCTGATAACACCTGATAACATAATAGAAAATAGAAGCTATACAATAAATTTTAATGAACATAACCTCAAATTCGGTGTTCAAGTCGAAGGGACAATGCGAAAGTTCCGTCAAGCAGCTTAAAATGATTTTGAGTCAATTGACTTTAGACAGCTTTTGACTTTTGAACTTTCAACTTAACCTCAAAATTTGTCGTCAGATTATGAAACTGAACTTAAATTCTGTAAATTATTTCCTTTTTTTTATAAAACTTCAAGTTAGAGAAATCATAATTTTAAAATTCTGTTTGTTTGAATGTTTTTGAACTTTTTTCAGGCATCATTTACAAGTAAACCCCGTGAAATTCTTGAGAAAAAGGGAAAGAAAAGTTGTAAACCACTTGATAATTAGTTGAAACATCTCGACATCATCTTGCCTTTCCGTGTAACTTTTAATCTCTGTTTACACTGCAGAACTCTTTCGTATGCCTTGGTAATTTAAGCTCGTTTCACCAACAACACGTCGGTGGAACATCTTTTTGATTGAATTTTTTCATTCAACAGCTAAGCGACAAGCTTTTTTTCGACACGCTGTGACTTTTTGATGAGAGTTTCAAATATTCAAAGCTTAGACGGATTGACTTTGTGGTGAGAGGAACAAGTCGCTGGGAAATTAAAACAAAAGCCAGTGGATGCAATGAAAGGGAATCGAGTGTCATAAAATGTTTGTGGAAAAAAGCCAAAAACTTTTCATTTTATTTTCATCTCGTCATTGTTGTTGCCCCATCCAGTCGGCTGCTTTCAAGGCCTTCAATGTGTTGTAACCCTTTAACAAAAATTAATTACGACATCAAGCTTGAGGGCACAGAAGGAAGAAGGAAATTTTTATGTTCTCACCAAATTTTCCAGGGATTTCCAAAGGAAACTCTTCGGAAGTGCGATGAAAGGGGTGAAGAGTAAGAGTTTTATGACTTCATTGTGCGGGTGCGAGAGAAGATTTTGCCGGCAACAGTAAAACACACAGAGCGAGAAGAAAAAAGGAGGGAAAACTAAACTGACTAACTGCGGCTTTCGTGGTTAACATTATTAAGCTAATAAAAAATTTACTCCTCGACTTTAAACATATTTTGTATCATCAAAGTTTTGCGCTTGAGTTGGTGAACGAGTGAGTGTGTGATTCACATAATTAGAGATATCTGTTAACAGCATGGAAAGTTATGACTCTCTTGGGAATGTGCCATTGTATGCGAGTATTTTGTGAATCTTATTATTTTATGCTTGATAACATTATTTTTACTTTTTGTTTATTTTTTTGTTTATTGTGTGAGGTTTTCCGTGTGGGTTGGGGCCAGTGCCTGCTGGGGGTGCAAACACTGTAGTCAAAAGTGAAGGATTTATGGCTTTAAGCGCAATGCTATTTTCGCTGCTTTTTTGTCACATATTCGGCTTGCTTGTTTAGATTTTAAAGGGAAAACAAGCGACTGAGAGTGAAACGGTTGTAAATGGATTGTGTCACATGTGCAGCAGTTGTACAACAGACAACTAATGAATGAATATTTACGATAATGAAGGTTGCTCTTTCGATTTCATCTGAAAGGAGGAAAATCGCCCGTTTGTGTATCAGGACAATTGAAAACCTTTTTTCTTCGATTTGCAACGCTCCAGTCTGGGGTCGGGCGGTGCTTGATGTCACGCCAGTGCGTCAAAGTGAGATGAAAATAAAATTACAGAAAAGCTTTTAAAAAGCTTTATGTAAGTTTATTGACAAAATCACCAGTAAATTGGTTTCCATTTACCCTAGCACTAAGCAAATAGACAACAAAACGCTGAAAAAATGGCCATTGAACAGCAGCGACAGTCTCAGAACAGCCCTGAATTTTGTCAACAAACACTGTTCAGACGACAATTTCGATCTTTTTATTTCTCAGTTTCTTTTATTGCTTCGAAGCGTTTTTTGTCTGTGCATAATCGAGTGATATCAAAAGGGTTTACGAGTTTTTAATATAAATTTTCCACTCTCGAAATATTGAGGATTCTCTTCTCAGCGATTTGTATCTGAAATTAGATTTTATGGCTCTGTGATAATTTTTATCGCCGTTTAATTGTTATTGGGTGCCGTTCACAAACTAAGTCAGATAAGCCCGTCTAGACAGTGTCTTCAGATATTTATTAGGAATCGCATCATCATGACTGGCAACCAAGTTCCACTTTTTAAATTTCACATTCGAACATTTGGAAGCTGAAATGATGAATCTGTTCGATTTGCGGGGTTTTTATCAAATAATCCATCTCATTCATTTCTCTCGCCAAGAATTTTCTCGAGCGTGATGCTGCTTAATATTGCTGTTTAAAGATTTCTTTATCTCGACTTCTTCGTGTTGCAAACCTGAGGTGAAAGAATTCCGAATCATCCAATCGATTGAAATCTGTGCAAGGTGAGAAAAGTTTTGATGCAATTTATGAAGTATGCCAAGCTCGTGATAATTGAACAATGGAATCTACTCAACTCCAAGGCAGTGAAGCCAAACAAAATTCCATGGTGAATGTTGAATGTCAATAAACATTTTTTTTGCATGCAAATTCAAAATTTAATTCAATTGAAGAAATAATAATGAAAAAGGAAGACGAAAAATGCGATTCTTAAATATGAAAGCCAGTGACGAATGTAGATTTCCAATCAGCAACCTGTGTAATTTCTGTGTCACAAATTTAACGAAATACTCCCGCTTTAAATTGGAAAAATTAGTTTCCATCTCCACTGCTGCATATTGCACCGTTTAATCGGCTGTAAAATTCACTGCGTATGCTTTTCTTGAGCTTTTAAAGTTTTGTAAGCTTCGAAAGCTTTGACAGAAAACAAAACGTCTTCAAAGTTTTGTTTAGTCAGCTAAAAAAGTTAAAGTCAAATGAAATTTTTCCGAGAATAGTATCAAACCACCATGAACACAACCACCATGGACAAAACCACCAGAAATTTGTGTAAATCGATGAAAACCACCAAGTTCAAAATCGAAGAAAACCGTTAAAATTTATTTTTATGACACCATAGTTTCCCAGCAGGAGCATGAAATCATGTTTCATGTTTACACCTTATTTAAAGCGGAAACAACGTCAAATGATGTTCCAGCATCTCCCTCATGGTTTATTCCAAGACAAAATTAAAATCTTTATTTCCTTAATACTGGTAAGAGATGGTGTTGTTGTGTTTATTTTGGGCGCGTGAATTTCCATGTGTTAAAATTAAAATCGTTTATTTCCCTAATCTACATGCTGGTAAGAGATGTTGTTCGTTTATTTCCCTAATTTACATGCTGGTAAGAGATGGTGTTGTTGTTGTTTATTGCGTGAATTTCCATGTGTTTTTTTATAAAATTTAACGGTTTCTCCGATTTTGAA
>JPYR01000053.1:54029-88124 GCA_000775305.1 Belgica antarctica | reverse complement strand
TTATCTCTTGCAAAATCTTATCAACAGTATGATTATTTTGTAAATTTTCCTTCAATCTTAGATATTTCACAGTTTGATCAAAAAATCAAGTTTTATTAAAGTAAGTACAAATTTCATGACATTTTTCATCAGTTTGTTACCCTTAATGCATTTTGTTTCTATCACAGATTTTTTTTAAGTATCTTTTGTGTTTACATTTTGTCTGTCACAAAACTCATTTGAAACTGTTTATTTTTGTAAGCATTTGAGTGGAGTCTAAATTAACATGATATTCATATCTACAAAGCACAACATCAAACAAATTGTCGAAGACTCTTTCACTAGAAAAATGTTTCAGCGTCAAAGTTAAAAGTAATACCACATGTCGAAATCATTCATTGGTTTGGGGACTGTACGAAAGTGATGTCTCTTGAACACTACAAAGTAATTTTAACCTTCTCCAATTAATTCTTCGCTTTTTCTATGACCTACTTCGAACATTAGAGACGACACCACTTGCGCATAGCCACAGAAAATATCAGTTTGAATAAAAATATCACAGATATCAGGAAAAAAGTTCAACATTCAACTAGTTTTCGGTTACAAAATAAATTTTTCGTCATGACTTTACTCTACTTTCATAACAATTCTTTTGCAAAGGTTTCTCGATAATTGAATGAACAGGGAAAGCAATTACACGTGTAAAGAGTGTAAAGGGAATTTTTTTGCGGGAACAAGGGAGTTCCTGTCTTCAAAAGTAATTAAGAAAATAGATTAAATTCAATCAATAGGAGTTCCTTTTTTGCGTGACACAAAAGCGCGAGAATTCATAAATGAAAGTTTTTAGACCGGCTCGAAGAGAAAAATTGAATGAAAATTAATCGAGAAACCGCAAAACCCTGAGTGAGCAGTTAACAACAAAAGGAAAGCAAAACGATTTGTTCATGATTTTCAATTCCATCGATCGAGCGTCGCTAATTAATCTCCAGCTCGTCTTGTTCAGGTTTTAATTCAATTTTCGAGTCTCTTGCACTCGCTTCGGTTTTCGGATTCTTGACTTTCTTCTTCGACTTCTGTATTTTCTTGACTCTTTTTCGGAAGTGCCCGCGAAATACGCCAATTGCCTCAACGAAACCTCAAGTCTCGGATGAGATTCTCGCAAAGAATCCTTACAATCTGATTTTTGTTTCAATTTTTTGGAAGGGAAGCAAGATTGTCATTGAGAATTAGAATTTTGTTAACTTAGAGCTTAGTAAGAACTTAAAACTAAATTCCCATGAGTGGCGGAAACGAATAATCGCGGTAAATTATTCGATTCCGCTTTGCAAAATCGACGTTTTGTGTAACTTTGCGAGAAATGTAAAAATCAAATGTGAATTAGCATCGAAACTAAGTATGATACCTGTTCTTTGGCCCACGTTTTGGAAACTTTAGCTGGATCTTTGATGTACCCACCAAGTCGTTTCATGATAGCCGGTCGTCGGGCGTCTTCCTTCGATTTTTCTGGCTTCTCGGTCTTCAGTGGTTCTGTGTGTGGAAAACTGAATGAACACCCGTGCAAGTTATAAGTGCTCGTTGAACTCACCAATTCGGTTTATTACGGACCCGCGCTTTAGGCGAACTCGCTCGTCCTTCTTCACATCTTCGTCTGTAATGTCGATTGATAAGAAAACCTTACTTTGCGATCGTTCACTCAAATTTACCCTTTTTCTTATCATCAACAGCCGAATCAACTGTTTTAAACGTCGACTTGAACAACGCCTCTTCACTTTTCCTCTTTTTCGATTCTTCTTGCTTGTCAACCACAATTTTAGCTGGCTGAGAAATATCTTTGGACGTTGTTGTGCGGAAAGGCTCCAGTGACTTTTGGATTTCCGGGGATTTCTTGTGCTTTCGGATAGGTGAGTCGTATCGCTTCTCGTCTTTGCTTCGCTGACTCTCGATCGGCGATCGCGTTTTTTTTCTGTCACGACGCGGCTCGTCGTAACGGGGCCGCTTTGGGTAATCGTTGCGGCCGTAATGTTTGTCCCCGTACGCTTTTGACTTGTTGTCGTAGCCTCGAGAGTAGTTTGACTTGAAGTTGTTAGTCGCCATCTGTTTCTTGGGTTGCACTGACGATGTCGTCGATTTACTTTTGAAGCGACCTTCGTTTTCAGACTCTTCATCTTCTTCGTCATCCAAAAAGTCAAGATCGTCCTTGTCAAGCGTCACCTTGAACTCGTCATCATCGCCGGCCTCTATCTCTGACTGCTCAGAGTCGGTCGATGCCAGAAGCTCGTCTTCAAGCTCTTGTTCAGTCTTTTCTCGATTATCTCCAGCTTGTGTGGTTGCTGGCGACGGAGATTCTGATTTTTTGACCGTCTCCGTTGTTGAAGCATCGTTGGATTTCTCTCGGTCGCTTAATTTGGGAGATGTTCGCGGTGTCACTCGCTCTGGGTTCTTCAGTTCAATATTCTGTTTAGCGCAACGGTCGCGACTATTTCCGTTCTCATTGTTTCTGTTGAACGTACGATTGCGTCTATTCTCGAACACTTTCGGTGAAGGCCGCTTCTCAGGTCGGCGGAGCGGACTATTTCTGTTAAACTTATTTGTGTAAGCTTTGTCTGGTGATCGCGTTCGTTTACGCGCGATATGCGACACTTGAGTCTTGTAGTGTGGAGATCTGCTGCGAGATCGACTGTTGTAGCGATATTTGTATGGTGAACGTGATCTAGACCGCTTTGGTGACACTGAACGTCGGACATTACGTCGAAGGGCTTCGTTATTCATAGCCACGAACCTAAAGAGAAAACTATTTTAGTAAATTTTCTTTTGTAAATCAATTTATCAACACTCACTGTGCACTTCTGGGTGAAAGTCTTGAAGGTGGCGTTGGAATGAACACTCCGTTTGTCACCGGCATAACTGGCATGTCTTCCTCAGGCAAGATTCCGTGACCAAGCGGCAGAATTTCGGAGCCAGTCGGTACAAACATAGGTGGGTGCGGCTGTGCAACGAAATGTGGATTTACATGAGGAACCACTGGCATCATCGGTGTTCCCACGAACGGTGGTCGTCTTGGAGGAAATGAAGGACGTGGGAGCTGGTGGTAATTGTACATCGGCTGATGGCCCGGGCCGGGATACATTTCCGGTACTTGATTCGAGTAAGTCGGATGCTGGCCATTGAAGTTGCCCATTCCGTTTATGGGTAGCGGGTGGGTTGGAGTGTGATATCGATCGAGCAAGATTGGACTTTGTTTTTGCTCGGGAAATGCTGGATGAGTCGCTACACTTTGCGAATTCTTCTTTTTTCTCGTCATCAAAGCCATCTCTCGAAGCGCGAGTATGTCAAGATCCTCTTCCTCGGCCTGAATTCGACAGATTAAGTATGGTTAAATCGGAAGTGATATCAAAAATCAACAAAGAGAACGCAAAAGCAAACAATTTCGAAATAAGACTTTAAACGAGCTCGTGTAATGGTTTCGTGTACTCACTTGTGGTTGGTGCGGATTAGCCATGCTTAATTAACACTTGGAACAGCGTTACTCCACCAGAAATCAAAGTTTCAGAGTAGAGAAAATATAGATATGACGAAAAGCTTCTCTGTGATACGAAAACTGGTCTGCGAGAAAACGAACGTTCAGGCGAAGTCACAACGCGCAATCCAATGCAGTGGAAATTCTCCCACGTTCGGTTGTTTACAATTCTGTTGCTTCAAAGCATTGAGTATTTTAGTTGCAATGTCAGATTCGGATAGTTCAGACTATCAAGTCGAAGACTACGTCGAACCAGATACCGTCAGACACACGTACAACAATGAGGACGTGATATCAGACCAGGAAGAAGGCGACAGCGACTCGAGCGGCAGCAAAGAATCCGAAAGTGAAGTTTCAGATTCAGAAGTTAAGAATCCGCAGTGTAAATTGAACGGCAATGGAGAGACAAACGGGACCAGTGAAGAGAAACCAGCAAAGCCGAGAAAAGCACCAGAGCCAGCGAAATCAAACTCCAGATTCATTCTGTATTGCACAAATTTATCTGGCGAGACCAGTAGAACAATGCTGGAAGACTTTTTTGGCGACGCTGGTGAGATTAAGTCGATAAGAATTCCAAAAGTGCGATTGGGCAACTTTGCGTTTGTTGAAATGAAAGAGTTTGATGGGTACAAGGTGAAATTTTGCTTCTTCTTTACGCGACCATCGCTAATTAAACTTTATTTTTAGGCTGGACTGAAATTCAATGGAAGAGAACTCGACGGCCGGAAGATCCAAGTGTACGAGGGATCAAAGAACAAGAAACACTCGTCAACCAAAGCAAAGAACCTAAAGCGAAAACACCAGCAGCAGAGTCTGGCCAACATAAAAATGCGGAAGAAAAACATGACCGAATAAATTTAACGTTGATTGAGAATTTAAACGAGCCCATTTTCCCATGTTTACAGTAAATTTTGCTAAAAATGGAATTTCAGGTTTTTCTGACGGCGAAATTAAAAGAAAAGAAGATCGATGTGGGGGTTTATCACAGCTACTTGATGGGCATACTCGATGATAGCCTCGAGGAGGACGAGAAACGAGAAATGGTTCAGGACATTCTCGCATCGCTGATCGTAAGTTTACATTACGGAACTAAGTCGCAAACCAGACCTAACGGCCCACAGCAACGTGTCTGGTAACTAATTCACGCCACTAACAAGAACCTTATCGTCTGTGCTTACAGGAGGGCGACACCGAGACACTTGTCAATGAAATTTTCTCGAAATGGAACGAAGTTCACACCGAGAAGAAGCCATCAGCTGAAAAGCTGGAAGCAGTTGACATCGCGGAGCTGCTCAAAACCACCACCAATATCTCTCTTCAGACTTCAAGCCTACGTAGCCGGCAGCTCACCGATGAAGAAAAGAGAATCAAGGAACAAATTTTAGCTTCTTACTCTCAGACCGAGACACCCGAAGAAGATGAAGAGGAGAACGATTATGACAATGACGAGGGTGATCCAGACTTGGAGAAGAACACCAACAAGTCAGATGTGCAAAAGCTGGCACGCGAGAAACGCGAACAAGCCAAGTTAGATTCGGAACAGAAGAAGCTCAAAGATAAAGAAGACCGGTCGAAGCAGAAAGCGTCGAAGGAAGACAAAAAGAAAGCTCGCCAATCAGCTGCAGTTAAAGGCGAGCGCAAGCGGTGATCGAGTCAACACCGGCTGTTCTTTCAAATTGTAAGTGGAATGCTGGAAATCAAAAATAAAAGCAAGATCGATTTGTAACTGGATTTGCAATTGAAGTTAATCGCGAAAAAGTCAGCAACTAGCTTAGAATTCCGTTCCGCAGCTCGAGTGCAGCAATTAATTTGTCAGACACTTTCGGTTTCGCAAGTTGCGTGCAATTCTCCACCCATCCCAATCCGCCCCTCCTCGCGGACATAAAGTGAAAAGAAACTTGTTACCGGTCAGGCGATGCACAGCGCAGCTCTTTCACTGCCAATTCACACAATGACCGCAAATCATGAGCCGGCGATTAATTTAAATTCTTTAATTTATTCAACAAGCGATCTTCACAGTAATTGGAACGCTTTTGAGTCCAAACAGTTACTGGTTCACCGCCCATGCATTCGAGATGATTTACTCGGTGATTGATTTCGAATCGATTTCTGAAGTTTTTCCATGTTTTGTTCGTCGATTTGGCTTGATTTTCTGTGTAGCTCGAGGAACATTCAAAACTGGATTTTTCCCAACGCTTGAGTGCAGTTCGGCACAAATTTAGGCATTTAAGTTATTCAAAGCATTTTTCAGTTGTTTGCGTTTTGATTAACGGCATAAGTGGCTGGCAATTTAAAAAGAAGGTGGCTAAGTGGCAAGATTGAAACCGTTTCAAAGCTGTCACTGGGTTAAGAACTCAAACTTGCGCATTTCATGAATGAAGCTGCAGAGTTCTTGGCGCAATGACAGCCACTTTGGAAGTCACCAAGCGGAACGATTTAATTCACATGAAAAATTTAATTCTAAGAAAACTTTCGAGTGAACCAGATCCAACTGATCGGAACTGATTGGAAAATCGCTGGAAATGTAAGACAGATGTAAATCTGGAGATTCAAACGCAGATCGAGCGTGTTTCGTTTCGATAAATTATCATCGACCGCACCTGATGCAATTGCTGCGATTTTTTTTACAATTATTTTTTTCTCAATCCGTGAAGCAAGCTTCTGGTAGGCCTGTTTTGAGACCACCCTAGAGCCTCAGTCTTGCTGGGAAGATAATTTCAATCCATGACAGCCCTTTGATACGGAAGTAGATTGATGGAACTTTCTTCCCTACAAACTTGCGCTCGTAACGGTCGCTCACCGCATGATTAATGTTGTTCGCAACGTTCTTCTCGACGCAGAACATCAAGATCGGGCCCGCCCTTTGAATTAATTGCTTCCGTACACAGAGTGGTACTTCGTAAGTTTATGTTGAAAATTTAAAGTCCAATGAAGAATCACCGCTGAAAGAACTTGTTTTGTTTTCTTTTCATAAAAAGTTCGATACATTTATTTATGATCAGCTTTGGCCAATGTTTGTAAAACTTTGACACATATCGCAGCGCCAAAAGAAGTGTTACAAGTTTATGATGAAATGAGTTGTAAAAAAATTGGCAAAGAAGTTGTTAAAAAGAAACAGACAATCAGTCGGGAATTGGAAGAATCTGCGTCCATAAAAGCCAGCTTAGATCTGATAATGATTGCGTCCATAAATTATCGTAGTCAACAGAGCTGTCAACACTGATTCTTGACGAATTATTCATCACCACTCGTCATCACCTCTCTCGGCAATCAATCTATCGCGTCGTCTCGACACTTCAACATTTCTCTCTCTTCCGAACGTGTGATTTTAACTGTAAATCATCACTAATTAGTTTACAGTCGAGGGAAATAAAATCATTCGCAGTGTCGATGTGATCTCTCGTGGCTAATTTCAACAACAAAGTTCTTCTAACAATCACAATAAACTGCAAGCTTTACCTACTTTACATCAATCTAGCGATGCTTACGATGCTTATTGTGTCTGCGCGCCCTGATACCTGACCCGATTATAATTAATCCATCAATTATGATCACGTAAAAGAGAGAAAGAAAGATGCATGAAATATCACACGCGCGCTCCAATGAATGGGGCAATTGAAAAGGCAAAGCAAAGCGCGAAATAAATTAACCATAATTCATCATCGAGGCTGCCTTTTGAAGCTGCCACTCTTTACAGCTCCGATTTTCTTCTCGCCGTATGTAAGCCAGAACCTTTTGGAGATTATCTGACGGAAAAGTCTCTGGAGCCTTTTCTCAAGTCATGTTTGCGGGGTCAATGCGTCGGTCATTGCGGATGTTTAGACAAATTTTCAACCGCCAAAACCAGAATTACAGACTAGACAAGTACAAAAAGTTCATAGTTTAAAAATTCAGAACCCTTTGCATGCCCTTTCGGACATCTAGAACATCTGATCAGCCTGATATCATCACTGTCACTCGCCCCCATTAACTATGAAAAGATCTTTAAACAGAAGAAAAATGAGAAATGGAAAAGAATGAAAACGACGGCGGCGCAAAGAACTTGATTTAATACCGTTAAGAAATTATTTATTGTTTCGCTCGTTGTTTCTCACATTCAATTTTCAAACTAAATTATTTGATTTTCACTCTTTTGTAAGAAAACGGCATTGAGAATGTTGTGTGGATCATGTGGGATGCAATCACGTAATCCAAGAAGGGCGTCGCTATTTGTCTTTATCTCACTCACTATGACGGCTGGCGAGTATGTCAGGGCCTGGAAGGGGCTTGGGTGGCGGACCTGCTTGGCTGTCAAGGGCGCCACTGCGATGGGCACTGCTTTTCAACAATTTTTCCGACGTCTAAGCCCTATGCTGCCGCGATCAGACTGAACACACCTGGTAAGTGACGAATTAACATGTCAAAACATCGTTGCGCTTATAACATTTCCTGGATGGATGATTGTAGCGAGGCGAAATTCGTTGTGATGTGATGTTATCAAGCGGTACCCAATTGCACAACAAGAGAACCTAGTTCTTAGCCCGAGTTGTGAAGAAAATTATGAAATGTGCGAAATGGTGAAAAATAGGCGAAAGATAATGGAAGAGAGTGTGGTATGGCTGGAGCCGAAGAAGATATCCAAACCACGTTTGGGTATCTCTCGCTCGTGCGCTTGCTGTCGACTTGAAGAAAAGAAACAAACTCTCGGGAAACGTGAACAGAAGAAACAGTCTTGCTCAGACAGTCGACCTGATCAGACGTTGGATTGAAAAGAACCCGAAAAAGAAGTCGCGCGACAGTGAAGTTGAAGAAATTTTGTGCTAGAAAAAAAAAGAAAAAAGTCTAGAAAGACCCGAAGAAAGTTTTGCTGACAAAAATGAGTGTTTAAAATATTCCGCGACCGTGAATGAGAATTTTTGCATAAAAATATCGTTAAAAACTTATTATTCCGTGGAGTTTCTTAGAAAGCGAATCTACAAAGAGTGAGTTTTGTAGAAATTACTTTTGTGCAAACTGAAAATTGAAATTCAAGCGAAGTGCAAGGTGGTATGATCCACATTTTTGTGGTTAATTGATTCAATTGGCCTCGTTAGTGGAATGTTTGAAATGATTTTGGAATTTTGTGGGCAAAATATCGATTTGTTGTTCGGCTTTCATTAGTTTTGATTAAGAATTCTGAAGCTTTTATCACCGGGTCAGTGCCCTGAGCATTCGAAAATCGTCCCTGAACCCAAAATCAATCAAAAATTTACACAGATTTTAACATCCAGCGACTTCGTTGCATCAATATCCATCAAATACAGATTTGCGTCGAGCGTAAATCGCTTTAATAAATGCGTAATTAATTGAATTTAACTTCAATGGCACAATATTTCACGAAGAATTCTCACATCTCGTTTGAAAAGAGCTGAGACTTAATTGCGAACATTTTTAAAACGCGTAAATTTTCCGTTCCGCTACAATATGCACTTGCGCAAGATTTTCAATCGAGAGTTTTCATTGATTAAAATTTGTGCAGCAATGGGAAAGAGCAGCGGAGCTTTCAATGCCGTAATTTATAAGTGAAGGTCGAGTCGATGTGAGAGAAAAATCTCGATTTGTGATTGAAAAGCGTAAATTAATGATGCAAAACGCCGAGATTTTCCCCTAAAAAGCGTCTGAAACGAGTTCAAGAATATCGAAATCATCGAGGTTAATGATCTTCGCGTCAAACAGCAGTAAGCATCAGCCGCGAATAGAAAAAAAGATCGAAACTAAAAGAGCACAGAGGCACCGATCGGCTAATAGCTTCTGTGTTGTGTAGATAATGGATTAAGATCAATGATCCACGAAAACGGAAAAGAAATTTCGTTGTGGCGGCGAGTAATTTTTGAAAGAACTGCTTTTCACTCAAGAATCTGCAATTCCAAGAGCGAATAACATTTCTACTGACTTTCAAGTTTCGCCTTCAGACTCAATTGCTACTTATTACCTTCCATTGTTGCAACCGACGAAGAAATAACAATCGCGCGTACTCGCAGGAAATTCTACCAGAAAAGCACGACGACTGAGAGAAAGATGTACCTCTACGATGTGGGAACAGAAATAGAAAAGATCTAAACGCTGTAGCAAGCGCAGAACGCGATGAACCTGTTTCGCGATAATTATCTAGAATTTCTTCTTCAGCAACATCTCCATATCCATGTGCGCTTCTCACAAGTTATTCTTAGAACGGGATCGTTCCTTTGTGATGTTTGTTTGCCGCGATTTGTCTTTCTAAAAGCTCTGCAAATGGAAAAACAGCCAATGATTGACCTTGCCAACACTAAAAATGCACTTAAGACTTAATAACTAGCATCAGACGTGCCTGGTGCACGCCTCCACTTGAGAAAATCATAGATCCGAGAAAAAAAAGTTAAGATTGAGATGCCAAAGCCGCTGCTCGAGTTCTTTTTACACCCAAATGGTCATTTTTTCGATAATAATAGAATCGCCAGTCGTCGTAATCAATAAGTGAGAGTTGCTTTGACGTTTTAACGATCGCGACTTCTGATTGACTTTCAATAAGGAAATTGGCGCACAATTCAATTCATCAGCAGTGCGATTGATTTTTCGTGCCTTTTGAAAATGTGGCACTCGGCCTCGGCCCATTGATATTAAAAGTAATTGCCGGGGAGAGAAAAGCGACTCGTTTATCATGCGGCATCGTGAGATGTGCGGCAACTTGGTGAAATCGCGTCTCGATTTGAAGAATTCAAATTAAGCTCATCATCATCGTGATTGCGTATTTTTGCAAGATCTTAAATCAAGCAATTAACTTCTCCGCCGTTGTTGGTTCTGTCTTGGGCAATTAAGTTTCGATTGAAACAGGTACCCGGCCTGCCTGCCATACACATTTCACATTACCCACGGATATACAGAGTAGCAAACAAAAATAAAGAATATGAAAAGGCAATTCCGTTATGTTTGCTAAATAAACAGCTGAAAAATAAGAAAGAATTGTTTTGTGAATGAATTTTTCTTCTCTCGCGCTTGGTCGCGATCTCCGTTCATTCGTCGAACTTTTTTCTCTTTCTTTTCAATCCCGAAAGAACTTTTATCATGCACGCACAGTTGAGGAGAAGATAAAAGAATTGCTGATGTATCAAAGTGGAGCAGCGTCATGACATGAGTGTTCTGTTTTTCGGTAAAAGTTGTGCCGTTGATGGAAAAATTGGTTGCTGCTGGAAAAAATTATCGTAAAAGTGCAATTATGTGTTCCAATTTCTCCAGTGATGAACAGCCATCGTCTTTCAATAAAAAATTTGATGTCCTTTCAAAGCTTAAGCCACGCTTAAACATTTTAATTTCTCATTAAAAATTTCGTTCACGATTTTTGAAACAGCGCAATAGATCGCCTAGTGATGGAATTCTACCATCAGATTTAACGCCGCAGCTAATAAGCCACAAAAACATGATCGTTTATTTCTCTAACGGGTAATATTATAATGTTCTCGTGTGTAAAGCTAATTAGTGATCGACAGATGAGTTACAACACGATGCGTTTCACATCAACCAGAAGCTTAAACGTGTTTCTTAGCGGGGTGCATTCGCTTGTGGTGTCACCAGATGTTGAAAATTAAATTAAAATGAAGATAATTTACGTGAAATATTCATGACTAATTACCGGAAGTTTGTTCAATCCAGAAATCTAAGCAGGAAATATCAAATTAGTTCACCACGTTGGCTTTCCGGTGGCGCCATCTGTGATGGCCAGCTTCACCATTGGTCTTGAATTGCGAAAAACATCTTAAAGAACCATTTAAATCCTCCCAGACATCACTAATTCACGTTCCCTTTCGCTCGACATGCCTGAACATCTCGTAATTTGCATTTTTCTCACGCACTCGAACTTGATCTTGTCTCGTCTCGACGAAATTTGCGGGCCAATTAAAATCGTATTTGCAGACCAGATTCGCTCGTGATTTGAATACAATGGAGATGAGTTGAGTTACTGTGAATCTTTATTAATGGCAGAAATAATTCATTTGTGTTCTTTAATGTGTCGTTCACTCATCTGTTATGCGAAATGAAACCCGACACACGATCGCAATTTTGTTATTAATTTACGTTCTTATCTCTGATGATTTTCCCAGGTCACGCAAGACAATGAAACTGCTTTTTGTTTTGCTGGCAGTGTCGCTAAGACTGAGTGTCGCCTTCCCGACTACTGATGATGACGAGCATCGTGACGATGTCGACGGAGAAAAATCGAGAAAAATTATTGGACAAAGGTAAGCCGTGATGATTGCCCATAAAAAATTCTTGAAAATCAATTATTCTCGTCTTCACAGTGTGGTTACGTCAGTTAGCGTGATAATGAATGGTGCTGGCGAAGAACCGCACTTCACCGATGCAGTTGGCAAAACCGTTCCCCGACCGCGTGTCCCACCAAACGTAGCCAGTCCGATAAATCTTCTCAATCCCGATCGCTATGAGTTCTACACGTTCAACGATATGGGCGAGTTGGTGAAGAGGTTGATGACTCTGAAAGAAATCCAAAGCATTGTAGCGAACGGTAACGGTGCACAAATGATTAGCGATAATGAACCCGAGTCACAATCCGTGATTCTCAATTCGATGCCATTATCGAACCAAGGCGCTGAGATGAAAGTTCAAGACATCGTCGACAACGTGCAGAATGTGCTGAGTCGTGAGATGGAGAATAATAAAAATGCATCGCAAATTTCGCAGCTTTTGGACACGCCTGACGTGTCGTCTTCTTGGAGCATGATTTTGCCAGCGATTTTTGGTAACACCGGCGATGAAATCAGACCGCATAGGCCAATCAACATGACACCGGAAACCGAAATCATCGACACGACAACCAAGAAGTTCATCCCGTTCCGCAAAACGACGACGAAATACTGGTCAACGGTTACTGAGAAGAACAAAACGAAGAAACCAACTCGAACTTCAGCCGCACCGACAAAGGCACAGTCGCCATCAACTACAACAACAAAGAAGCAGGTTGTTAAAACTAAGCCCAGACCAACGACGACAGTGCGTCGTCCGACAACTCGGCCAACGGAAGCCATTAGAAAGGAAACATCCACTCAAGAATCTTCAAAAACCACTTTCGAGCAAACCCACGAAGTTACTCAAGCACCTTCAAAGGCAACTTTCCCACCAAGCACTTTCAAAGTGACTCAAGAATCTGTGAAGACGACTCTGCCCCAAGAAGTGACGATCCGAACCACTCATGACATTACAAAGACCACGGTGCCCCAGACAACCACGTTCAAGGTAACTGAACATCCATCAACTGTGCAGCAGACCACAGTCACTGAGAAGTTCACTCCCGAAGAAACTGTTAAGACGACATTGCCGCAGCCAACAACGACGACAACGACGACCGTCAAAGTCACGCCGCCTAAGAAGGTGTCCAAGAAACCGACTTCAACTTACAAACGCCCTTTCACCAACTCACCGATCATCATCGAGAAAATCCCCAAAAGACCGGCAGTGCATGTTGATGCAAAGAAAGAAGGCTTTTATGTCGACAAAACAGAACGCACGACGATGAAATCAACAACATTGGAAATGAAACCCGATCCGTCGACTCGAGTGTCGGTTTCAATTGCACCACCGACCCATTCGAGCGAGAAAACCACTCAAGCTGTCAAAACAAAAGCGCCAAGCACAACCACACGACACCAAACAACATCGGAGAAGCCAACTGTTTCAACAACGCCGAAGCAAATTGGCACGACATTGATGGACAGAACTACACTGACAACCTCCGAAGAAGACCGTCAAGACTCGGCGATCAACCAAATCATCGGATCATTGCAAAGCGATTTGTTCAAGAACTACGAAGCGATGCCGACGACTAATCAGCCGAGCGAACAAACAACGGTGCTCGTTCCAGCCACGAACAAGTCGAACGAGCTGAGCCTGACGCCTGATAAAATCTTACTCAATGACCAGCTTTTCGTCGAAGAAGAAGAACCTGTTGTGAAGAATTTGCCCACGACGACGATGAAGGCGGAAGATTTCACGTCTGTTGACATGCCCGTTTATGAGAAACTTCAAACATTGTCGACCAACTCGCCTGAAATCTCTCTGGAAAACAGCGAAGTTGTGCAAACGATTGAAAAGCTAATCGCCGAACAGGGGAATGTGAAAACAAAGGTGAAGCTGGAAAAGCTGGACATTCTTGGGTTTGATGACGATGACGAAACTGAAATCAAGCTGAACGAAGCACTTGACAGCAAGAAAAAGATTTCGCACACCGACTTCGTCACAAAAGCAGCCACGGTTGCATCCATCACTACCAAGAAGACGACAACAGAACGACCAACGACGACTACTGAAGCTCCAATGGAAGAAAGCGACACGACAGTGCCAACCATTCTCAGCGATGCCTTGACCAACGTCATCCAACTAATGATGGAAAGCCAGAAATCGAGAGAAACGTCGACAACGACCCAAAAACCGAGTGACGAACCTTCTGATTTCGATTTGAACAAACTTTTGCATCACTACGAGAACTTGAATCCGAATCGAGATCAACTTGAGGCTTTTTCACAAGTCAGTGAACAAGCAGTGACGACAACCCAGAAAGCTGCCGAATCGACAACTGCGCAGACTGAAAATGTGTCTTACGAAACGACCGTTGTTAGGGAAACTTCATCAGTGTCGGTGAAGAAGGAAGAAAATCAGGAAGTCAAGGCTGAAGTGACCACTGTTCCACCTCAAAAAGTCACAACGATCGACCCAGTCACTCAGGAGTTTTCCACGTTCTTCTTCGTTGACAATGACGTTGAAGAAACAACTTCAGACTCGCTGGCCGACGGTCTCGGTGAGTTCACGACTGAACAATTCGTCGTAACGAAGAAAAAGTTGAGCGACAGGAAGGAAGAATCTTCCACGTTCCCACCAGTTAAGCTTGAATCTGAAGATGAATCTGGTGAATTGTTTTCCGGAATTCTCAACGCAATTGGAATTGTCAGTGATGAAGAAGACGAAGCAAGCAGCGAGTCATTGAAGAACGACAGCCAAGAAAGCGACGAAGTGGAAGATGCGTTGTCGAGCTTGAGTTCAACATTAGACACGACACTCAGCCTGGCTCCAATCAAAAGTTTGTCAAACACCTTCGACAAAACTGTTGAACAGACCCTCGGAAAGGATCCAGTCTCGCGATTGACTTCAACGATCGACGAAACACTCAACGCCAACCCGATCAATAGCCTGACCAACGAATTGGACAAAACTTTATCTAGCGACGTCAAAACAGACATTTCGTTGACCTCGGCACTCGCGTCAAGCCTGATCTCCGTCGCAGACTCAATCTCCGATACTTTAACAGGTGAATACGAAAGTGAAGAGCCAAGTTCGACCACAACGACAGCTTTACTGCTTCTGAAAGTTGAACCGATCTCCACTGAAAAGGTGTCCACAACAGAAAAAGCTTCGACAGAGAAAGCAAGCGAAAAGATTTCGATGGCTGATAAGGCTGCTAAAGCCACCATGAAAAACGTCGTGAAGAAAATAGTCACGACGACCACCACCGAAGCACAACCTGAGCAAGCCACAACATCGCAAGAAAATTCAGAAGAAACCACAGTTTACGAGAAGATTTCGACGTCCCAAGAGTCTCAAGAAATTCCTGAAAGCGCCACTGAAGTCGAGTCCACCGAAAAGCTTTCCTTATCTACTGACAAGCCCATTGAAAAACTCGGTTCTGGACCAATGCTTCACCTTAGCGTCATCAGGAAAGACAATTCCTTGGAAGAAATCGATTACATCACTCCACCCACGCATTCAAACACCAAAGTTCCGATGACTGAAGGAAACTTCATCAAAATCGAGAACGTTGAAACGACTTCAGCACCCAAAGTGACAACTTTCAAGAACAAAAGCGAAGTCATCGTTAGAGATCATGTGAAGCCAATATTCGTGGCCTTGCGCGAATCCACAACTACCACGTCAAGTGCACGCCCAGAAGTCGTTCCATCACAGCCGACAATTTTCGAAGCAACGAAGCCCGCAGAAGTCGTAACCGAGCGAGTTCCATTAATCGAAATTTCGAAGCAATCGGACATTCCAATCTCCAGCACCGAGGACAATTTGGTGGAAATTAAGGTTCAGACGAAGCCAACTGTCGCAGTTCCCACGAGTACTGAAGATCACCAAACGACAATTTCTCAGCACCAACCGAACGCGCAAACAATTAAAAACGTCATCAAGATCTCTCAGCAGCAAACGCGGCCGCAACTACCGCCGGTCGAACTCAGCGTTGCGCCAGAAGAAGCATTAGGACTTGCCGCTAGCACTGAACATCTCAACACTGACCTCAGTCAATTCGCCGAGTTGTGCAACAAGCTCGCGTTCTCGTTCTGGAAATCGATCACGGCCGACGGCATCAGCCAAGCGCGCAGTGTCATCATCTCACCGTTCGCTTTGACTTCAATGCTTTCGATGATCTTCCTTGGCGCTCGCGGTGAAACTTCCGAAGAGATGAACGACTTGCTTCGGCTAGACAACATGGTCACCTTTAATCCACACGTTGTCATCCGCAACATCACTGAATCAATTGAACAATCGAAGAGTTCTGGAGTCGCCGCTGCTGCATTCGTTCGTGAACTGTACAGTGAACGGTCGAAGGGCAAGTTGCTGCCATACTTCAAGGAGAAGGCCCAGCAGTACTACGGCGCGCATGTGGAAGAAGTCAACTTTGACGTGATCAATGACATCTTGAGACGGCGAACGAATCTTCTCGTCAAACGACACACATTCAATAAGATCAACGAGTATTTGAAGACGAACAACATTTGGGTCAACGAACCACTTGCAGCAATTTCTGCGAATGTCTTCTTGGTAAGTTTTCTCTTTCTCCGATTGCCTCGAATTTCTTGATGACTAATTTGTATCCCTTACAGACCGATTGCACGGGCGCGTTGACAAACGAACGCGACGGTGAAATGTTCTTCCAAGTTTCTCCGGCGATTCGACAGCGCAGATTGATCCCGATCCCTGCCGCCGTGTACCGGTCGGGATTCACCGCTGGATACGATCCGAGTCTTGACGCAACTGCCGTGGCTTTTGGAGATGGACTTCAATCGACGATCATGGTGATGCCAGGACAACAAGGCAACGCTGTGCCTGGTGACAATCTTGAACGACTTGAAAGCGCCTTCATGGATCCGGCCAACAACGCTTGGGGACGTCTTCTGACGACTTTCATGGAACGACCGGGACTCGAAGTTCAAATTCCACGATTCTCCCATAGATCGCTGATCAACACGACCTTCGCCCTCCAGCAGATGGGACTCAAATACGTGTTCGACGCAAACAAGGCTGACCTGCGAGGCTTGACCGGCGCAAAGTCCAAGGACCTCCACTTCTCGGATATGATGCAAATAAATCAGTTCAGCACATGCGGTGAAGATAAGATTGGCGACTCGCATCACATCGAAATTTATCCGTCACCATCGTTGAAACGTGAACTGTTCGATGAAGATCGCGAAGAAGACAGCAAACTCGAGATTTCGTCACCGAATAAGCGGGCCAACAACATGCAATACAAGTCGCAGTTCTTCGATCCGATTTACGACTCGCGATACATGAACGTTCCACTTCCATTGAGACCGCGCCAGGCTCGCCTTCCCGACAATCCTCGTCTGCGCTTTGACCGACCATTCTTGTATTTCGTGCGTCACAACCCCACCGGCATCATTCTCTTCATGGGCCGATTCAATCCGAGATTGTTGCCTTAAAAGCTTCGACTTAAGTGAAACCTTCAACCATTTTATTTGACTGATTTTATTACGCAATAATTAAACTCCTTAATCTGGAATCTTCGTGCGCGGTGAAGACTCGAAATGTCACAAGTCGATGATTTTAGATTGACGAGAAGGGGTCACACCAACTGTTTCTCAACTCTTTATTTCACGAATGCTTGTTGATTGTCACTGATACAACGAGGGCCGATCTAGGCAGTGCATCGTTTTAAACTCTTTTAAACTTAAGGAAAAGCTTGTCCGTCAACTTTTTGTATTTAAACTTGTTCAGGAAGGCCTCGACCGTCCATAATTTCCAGGATTCGGACCAAGTCAGAGTAAGAAATGAGAAAGTATTCTTTAAAGTTAATTTAAATGTATTCCTAAATTAAGTCTTTGTAATGTCTAATGAATGGAAATAAAAAGTAAATTGAAAATAATAAGTTTTTTAGCTACGAAGGCAGTGCTTTAGAGAATTTCCATTTCCCGCTCAATTCCAACAAATTTCAGCTGTTCAGTCGGGCCATAACGGTAGTCGAAGAAGAGTTCTTCGCCGGGCTGGATGATTCGCTTAGCAAAAATGCCGATGCGATGATCGCCGTTCACCATAATGACCTTGGCATAGCAATTCGGGTTGATTGAGTGATTAGCGAAGCGAATTTTGTTCCCCTTGCGAGTTGCGTCAACGACGAAATCGTTGTTCAGATTGAACAGGAAGCTGCAAGCGTACTTGTCGTAGACCTTTCCGCGTCGATCAGCTTCGTCTTGTGAGATTATTTCACCGCAGTATTCCTATTTAAACGGAAATGAAATGTTTAAAATATCATGAGAAGTACAAATGACCCAGAAAACTCACGCTAATGAACTCATTCTTCTGTGCACCATCCTTCAAAAAGATTCCCCAGCCAGCGACGTCGCTAGGAGCCATCAACAAGTGTTTACGCAATCCTCTTTGCACGCTGACGTTCTTGCAAGTCATCTTGGCGAGATGGAACTGATGTGCACCGCATTGACACAAATCCGGATCACACTCGCGGACTGCCAAGTAGCACGAACACTGCTTGGTGTTGCATTGAGCCTTGCATCGGCAGCCAGGGAAGCGATTTGGGCATTCCGATGAGCAGTTGCAGTACTTTTCGCAGTAGTTGGAGCTGTCGAAGCAAGGACATCCGGTCCCACAAGCACCAGCGTGATCGCAAGGCGTGTAATTGTAAACGTTGTTCTGGTTTGCTTCTTTGCGAGCGTTCTTGCGGATGTGCATTGTCCACAACTTGGTGTTAATCTTCTTCTTTTGCTGCTTTCGTGGCGGTGAAGCGTTCTTGCCCAATTCTAGTGGTTCGATATGCTTTGATTCTTCCTGTGCAAATTCGTAGACTTGCTGGCACGTTTTTGTCTGCATTCCGCGAGCGATAGCGCAATAGTTGTTCAGGAACGAGCGATGAAGCACTCGGAAGAACGATTGATCGGATCCAGTCCAAACGTCGTCGGGCTCGATCAACGGAGCCTCTACTTCAGCTTTGACTACAAGGCTAGCGGTGCTTCCTGCAGCTTTCTTCTCTGCGAGTAGATGCATGTAGCATTTGGCACCGCACGGATCTTCACTTGGTTCCAGCTCTGGTCCTTTGCGTTTCTGGAGATTCGGTCCGGGATTCGATGACAGTCGATGCTGAAAGCAGTCGTAGAGTGAACAGCGACGACAATAAAGCGTATGGAACGAGTGTAGTGTTTGATCGTGCGAAACTGACTCGGCGTTTGGGCCGTCAATGTTTGGTGTGCAATATTCAGGTGGGCGATTCGGATCAACGCTCTTCGTCAGTTCGATATAGCTCTGACGCAACTCGTCTGGCGTCCCTTTGCTTGGGAACATCTCGCTGATTGCGAGGAACAACATTTGATTCGGGAATGGAATGTCACCGTTTTCGACCGGCGAGTCATTCGAGCTTTCAGCTTCTTTCGATGGTTCCGAGTCGGAGTCATCTTTTCCCTTCGAAGATTTGCTTGTTTCTTCGCCCGCTGATTTGGACTGGAACGGAATTATCGCTTTGACGAGCTCCACAAGCAGTTTGTCATCGATGTATTCTGCATCATTGTCTCCGTGAACTTTTCCGTCGTAATTCTTAATTAGTTCGTCGATGAACTCGGAGTCTTTATCCAAAACTTCGTCGCCCATGTATGGAATGTTGTAGAGAACCTAAAATACTCCAAAATTAGCCGTTTCACAGATTCATGAATGAAAACAACTCACTGTCTCGTCTTCCACCATGAAGTTCTGTTGAATCGGAGCCCAGGCACACATATTTGGTATGGGGATGACGTTCGACAACACAAAAGCCGGCACCGACTGCTTGACGCCATTGCAGCTCGTCACTGTCGCCTTTTTGAGGTGCTCCCGGTGATCCGGGTTGTAAACGTCGTCAATAAACTTGCAGTTGATAGCTCCCATCCGCTCCAGCATTTCGTTGGCGATGGCTTTGCATTTTTTTCTTCGCGTCAAAACAAAGCAGAAGAGTAAGAAGATGCACGAAAAAACGCGGCACAATGAACTTTACCTATTTTCAACCCAAGTCACATCGATGATCTCTTTTTCCTGCGATTCTTGGAGCTTCTTCAGTCGCTCGAACTCCGTTCTCAGTCTCTTCTTGAATTCGGAACTAACTTTAGTCTTATTTGATTGCATTATCGCTTTTGAAGTCTGATCACTTTCAGTCTGTTTTGGTTGAAATTGTCAAAGCTAACTCCGGGCTACAGAAATTCCGTCACGACGAGTTTGATTGGATTAAACCGACGACAGCGACATCTGCCTTGATCTAACTCAATGTTTTTTTTAGAATTTCGCAAGCAATATTTCGATTGCGCTCAACATCTTATCCAAATCTTTGTCGAGAACTTCAACGTTCGGGGTGATATAAAGGGCTATATCTCAAGCCAGTGATCTAGAACTCATTGACACATTCCGCGCCGTTGTTAAGTACGTGACTTCTGATACGCAAATTTGTGTTCACTTTCTCTCGTCAAGGAATGATAATTTGAAGATTTTCTCGTAAAATCATCGTAGAGACAATGTCAAATCAAGAGCCTCCGCGCGAGAGCTCGAGTGCCAGTGCTCCGATTATCGAGACTACGATTTCGATTCCCGCAGTGACTGCGACCTCGTCGACCTCAACAACAAACCCAACGGTTCCCGTCATCACCTCAGAGACGCCCAGCGACGATCCCAATTCCAGTGTCGGCAGCCAGCGTTCCCTCAACAGCAGGCTGTTTCCATTCCGCTTCAGCAGAGACATTCTGATCAATAATGTAAGTTCATTGCCACTCGAACAGTCTGAATCATCGACGCTCAAGTGACTGGCCCGAGTATCTTTACATCGAGACCCATTTATCGGAAATGTGTTTTTGTTTGTGATAAGTTCAATGCTGTAAAGAATTCCATCCACAACACCTGGATTTCAAGGATTGTCTGTAGCTGGAAAGAACATTCGAGATCATTTTTGATTGCACCATTTAGTACAAAATAATTCAAGTGGTTGTGTAATTCGATGCTTATCGCGACTGGAACCTAAAGTTTTAAGTGTAAACACTATATTTTGCGTCACTCTCATAAAAGAACGTTTTAGACTGCTAGCTTTCAGATCGAATCTTACAGTATGACTCATGTTTTAATCTCCCGTTTCAGGTTTTTCAAGAAATTCGTCCGCTGGTACGAAACAGCACCACTGCGAATGCCCCGTTCGCTTCATGGATGCGCAGCTCTATCAACAACGTCCATAGTGACGACACTGCAACGCAGACAGACACCAGTCGTAGTCAGGATGTGGAGGCTGGAACGGATAATGTGATTATAAACTTTGGCTCGCCGTCGACGTCTTACGCAAGGCAAAATTCGGCGCCAGCTAGAACAAGCACCGAGACAGCGCCCGATGAAGAAATGGGAACGACCAGTACAAACCAGTCGAGGACGTCGCTACAGCAGAACCAAAGTTCTGACTCGACTGGATCGGCTGCCACCGAGAACGAACCAAACGCAGCCGAGAATCCAGATTCGCTCGCACAAATTCCTGAAGCTCGCGCCTTCATCAACACTATCTCTCGGTACTTTCCCTATGTCTGCATCTTGTTCGCTAAAAGCTGCTACGACCATCTCGATGGCATTTTGGACATCTTCGCGCTGTTTGTCGTCTTTGCCCATTCGAACTTCACTTTAAAGCAAGAAATAACCAAGCAGGGCCAACGAAGATTTTTGTATCTCATCCGAGAGCTAATCTACATCGTGATCGTCGTCACCATCATTGGATTTATTCTGGAAAAGAAAGACACGTTCATAAGTCTGTTCTTTGCGCCCATAAATTTCCCGAGCGAAGACAAGACGCTGGCACTGAAGGACCTGCTGTTCAGTGTCTGCATAACGGATCTCATCCTGAAACTCGTCACTGTCGCACTAAAAATCCTGTTCACGATGCTTCCGCGCAAAGCGGTTGAGTTTAAGAACAGAGTGAGTTGCGCAAAACTAACAAGTCGTGCCTTTTGTTGACGTTTCTTGTTTACGTTTTCAGGGTCGTGTTTATTTACTGATTGAAGCAATATCGCAACTTTACCGAGCGTTGGTTCCGATTCAGCTGTGGTAAGCATTGACTGTTCAAATTCTCGATTTCCGCTTTACAACAAGATGTTTGATGATTTCCAGGCTGATGTATCTTCTGGAATCTTACAAGGGCACCGAGAAGATAATGGGCGTGATCTTGTCTGCCGCCTACATCGTTGCTAAAGGGTCGGACATTCTGCAGCGGGTCAAGTTCCTCAAAAGGTCGTTCATCAAGTTTTTGCAGAAAACGGTGAGTTTCGAAAAGGATTTATCGGCATGAAAGGCAATTAAGCGGAGAGTGACGTCAGGTCACGCTTTATGATTGTGTATAAAAGGCATTAATTTCATTGTTCGTATGTTTTAATCGCATTCTCGCTTGTATTTGTAGTCATTCGGGTCAACTCCAACGAAGGAACAAATCCAAGCTGCCGGCGGAACCTGCCCCATCTGCCACGATAACTATCAGGACGCTGTTATCTTGAACGAATGCAATCACATCTTCTGCGAGCTGTGCTTGCTAGGCTGGCTTGATCGCGAGAACAACACCTGTCCATTGTAAGTTTTTGTTCAAAATCGATTTTCACGGTTTGTTAACGAGAACAATTGTTTTTAGGTGTCGTGCGAAAATCGACCAAGATAATCCCGGCTACAGAGACGGCTCCACTACGTTCTTTATCCAATTCTATTAAATTACCATTTATTACGAAATTTAGATGCGCGAAAATTGAAAGCAAAATTCTGGAAGCTTTTCGTGACATTGAAGTCGAAATTTGTTGAACAGAAAGCTATGCTGA
The DNA here is from genome assembly GCA_000775305.1 of Belgica antarctica. Taxonomy (NCBI): domain Eukaryota; kingdom Metazoa; phylum Arthropoda; class Insecta; order Diptera; family Chironomidae; genus Belgica; species Belgica antarctica. The sequence continues at coordinate 65,534 of JPYR01000053.1, read as the reverse complement.
GATGTTTTTGGAGAAGTCCGCATTTACCAGTTATCACGCTAAATTATTTTCAATCTGAAACTCTGTTGATGTAAATAAGTGAAAATCATGTTAAACGAAGCGCAACAAACAATAAAGATTAAAAAATATTTTACGAAAATTTAAGAAAATATTTTTACTCTTAAGGAAATTGACTAATTCAAATTCCAGCAATTTCCACAAATTATTCTATATTATTCTCGTTTTCAATTCGTCATGCAAACCTTAATTTAACCAATTCTTAAAGCTACCACGATTTTTAACTGTCGAGCTTTTAAATGTTCCGCAGAGACAAAATATAATTGAGCAAGCGCTTGATCCATTCGCAACTTGTCCAGATCGAGAGTATCGCAAAATATTCCAATAAAGATTGCGAGTCATCACCTAAGACATCGAAAGATAAGATAAGTATCTCGATACAAAGCCAGCAATACAGTTCACCCAGTTTGCGTACTCAATTGCATCAAAATTGACCGGAACGAGTCGGAAGGTGAAAGGTCGGTGACATACAGATTTTAAATGTAGTAGTCAGAAGAACTTCTTTTATAGATCGGCGATGTCTGCTAAGCACAAGCTGCACTCTTCCCAGTGCCATCCGATCTTGAGGAAGCTGAACGAGCCAAATGTCGACATTGGAGTTCAAAATCTAATGTACCCGGTGTTTTTGATGTGAGCCTTTTCTGTAATGGATTGCTTAAGGGCTACTCAAGCAACATTGTTTTTTTAGCGAAGATGACAACGCACAACAGTCAATCCCGTCGATGCCCGGAGTTTATCGCTTTGGTTTGAAGAAGTTAACAGAGCATCTCAATCCATTGGTGGAGATGGGCCTCTCTTCTATTCTCCTGTTTGGAGTCATAGATACTCTGCCTAAGGATGAAAACGGATCACACGCTGATTCCAACTCCAACCCCGTCATCAAAGCTCTTCCATTACTTCGCCAGGCCTATCCGAACCTTCTCATTGCCTGTGACGTGTGCCTCTGTCCGGTTTGGAACAATTTGAGTATAATTTATAACGCATAAAATAATATATTATAATTTTAGTATACTAAAATCGGACATTGCGGGATCATGGAGAATGGCTTCATCAACAACGAAAAAAGCATCGAAAGGATCGCAGCTATTGCTCTGAGCTACGCGAGGATGGGTGCACATATCGTTGCCCCTTCTGACTGCATGGACAATCGGATCGGCTTAATCAAGCGTTATCTCATCGAAAACGGGATGGAAAATCTTTGTTCGGTTCTCTCTTACTCGGTAAAGTTTTCGTCAAGCTTCTACGGTCCGTTTAGAGATGCAGCAAAGTGCGCTCCGCAATTTGGCGACCGAAAATCATACCAGCTACCTCCTGGTTCCCGTGGGCTGGCGATCAGAGCTGCGAGACGTGATGTTGAAGAAGGCGCAGACATGTTGATGGTTAGTTCGTAACTAGTTCATAACTCAGCTTTAACCTGTTATGTCATATCTCGACAGGTTAAGCCAGGCATGTCATATCTCGACATCGTTCGGGACGTAAAAAATGAGTTCCCAGAATACCCGATGTTTGTAAGTATAATTTAACGCAACTCATATGAGTTACTGCCAATTTTTTTTGTTTTGTAAGATTTATCAAGTATCTGGAGAGTACGCAATGCTTTACCACGGTGCAAAAGCTGGTGCCTTCGATCTTCAATCAGTTCTTAAAGAAGTTTTGCTTTCAATGCGTCGCGCTGGTGCCGACTGCATTATTACGTACTATGTTCCGATTTTACTGGAGTGGATGAAGGAAGGTGAACGAAAATTGTAAACGCTTCCAACGATGTGCTTGTTAGGTGAATTAGGGGTTCTTGAAGTGTCAAGTGGTTAATCCAATGTAGAGATACGAATAAAGTGCATCGCCTTAGATTGATAAAGTCAAGAACAAAACATTTTCACGTTTATATGCAAAAAAAATCAAACGGTGGATACAAAGATTCAATGGAGAACTTTTGTTTTAAGTATAATTATAAATCTTTAAACATTTCGAACTCCTTCCACACTACAAATTCTTCGGAATAATCGTCAAAATTGCTGGTCGGATACAGATTTGAGTATCGGTTTGATCGGCGGTGAGTGTTCCCGATTGATAACCATATTCCAGTCGACTTCGTTGTAGCATCGATGGTTCTTGATGTCAATGGCACCTTGTTGCATACAGCCCAACCGTTTTGTTCTATCCAAAACTAACATTTTTTTTCTTAATATTGAGAAAAATTAAATCAGAAAAAATATTAAACAACTTCAAGAGAACTTCACTTGCATAAGATCCTTTGCTACTGAATCACTGTTTTTAAACCACTCGATCTTGCCGAGAATAATGGCTTCGTAAATCGCATACGCATCATTTGCATAATACGTTGGCCTTCCAACTAAGAGCTGTGATAATATTTTAAATAATTAAAGAATGAAAATTTGAAAAAACCGGCTCAACGACCTTGAAATTTGCAGATCGACTGGTTCAGTCGCAGTTTATGTCGTTTCATTTATTTTTTTATCCATCATTATCAGTTTATAATTATTTCCAACTGCAGTTATGGCAACTTGTAGCTACTTAACGTAAGTTTGCTTTGATGTACCCAAGATTCTTCCATTTAACAAACCGTTTCTTTTAGTAACAAGCAGAATGAGCCCGATGAGACTAAAGATCAATTTGTCAAAATGGAAATTACGCTTTTAAGACTGGAGACCGAAAACTACAAAAAGGTTTTGACAGATATTATAGATTTCGACATTGAAGCAACCGAAAACAATCTTCAAAGAATCATTCAGTTATTTCTAAAGATTGCACTATCCAAAAAATCTTTATTCGGTGTCATAAGCGAGATTCTCATCTCATACCCGTTTCAGTCTAAAAGAAAAATTAATGCAGCAGACTTCAAACGTCGCCTTGAACGAATCGTTCTGAACAAGTTCCAGTCCAGGAGCAAAGCAGTTGTTTTCGCCAACTTGCTGCAATTCACTCCGCTGTTGTATAACAAAAAAATTATCGGGCCCAAAATCATCCGTGAGACAATAGTCGCAATAAAGTTGAGATTAAAATTCAACAAGAAATCTTCGGCCATTGAAACTTACGTCGGACTCATGGAAAACCAGCTGAGATTTGATGAAGGATACATCGCTAAACTGAATAACAAAATTCCGGACACTACAGATCAGTTCACAGTCCTTTCGGCCCCAACTAAATCTGTAGAATGGCTTTCATCGCCGGATCGCTCGGCTGTGGCTGCCACTGAATCGCATTCATCGCCGGAATGCTCGGTTCCAAATACGTCTGCGGTCTCTAGTGAATGGCTTTCCGCATCAGATTTTCTGCCCCAAAATACATCTCTAATCAATAACCAGTGGAAAAAACTGGCTTTGATAATCAAACTACTTAAAACTGACAATTGCAACGAAATTCTGAATGAAATAGTTGATCTAAACATCGAAGCTTCGGGTGAAAATCTACGTAAACTTATTGATGGTCTTCTCAACTGTGTTAACAAAAAAAATAGGCTATCTATGCCAATCAGTGAAATTATTGCTATGTATCCAGTACTTTCTACAAGTAATGTCGATATCGTTGACTACAAACATCAACTTGGACAAGCAGTGGCTCGAAACCTCTCGATAAAGGTGTGTGACGACAAGGTCAGGCAAGGTTTTGTTATGTTTATGGACTTCGTTAATATGCTGCTAGCGAGAAAAATCCTTAATACCAGTGTCGTGCCCGAGATTGTTAAAAGTATACAGCTTCAAGGCAACAAAAAGAGAGTTTCCTATGCAATTATAAACATTCATGTTGCATATGTTCAGAGGAACCTTAGAGATAGTTGTAGAACAGAAATAACGCAGTCCAATGCAAGCACATCCAAAAATGCCACTGGATTGTCACAAGCATCAAACTCAAAAATTGATCATGATCAGTTCGTGAAACTGCATTCAATACTCCGTAAAATTGACGGTCATAACCATCAGTCCATCCTTGCGAAAATGGTGGCTTTGAAGATCGCCAGTTCAGGTGAAAACATTATTAAAATCACAAGCATGATCGTCATTGTCACGCGAGATGTACCAGCGTTGCACCAGAGTGCTTGCAACATTCTTGCAGAGTATCCTTTACAGCTAAAGATCGACACAGTGTATTTCAAATCACAGTTAAAAATATCTCTGATGAGTCAATATAATAACAAAGCTAATCTGAAATTCTTATCACTAAAGGCTGATGAAAACTTGACCAAATTGACTAAAGAGCTACATCGTGATGGTGTAATTGACGGCGTTGCGCTCCAAAACATCTTGGAAAAACTGCAACAAGATGCCAAAACTAGCGAAACGGCAGCAGTTCAAACTTTAGTCCATTTTGTGAGAGAGTTTGTCAATATCTTTCCAATTGATTGTCTTAGTCATATAACTGATTACTTAAGAAGATTTTTGAAAAACGAACATATTCAATTTGGATCAGAAATCAAAGATGTTCTTAACGTGATTGGTGAAAAGTTTATGGACCGAAACAAAGAGAAGTCGCCAGAGAACATAGGCATTTTTTTGCTTGAGTTGCCATCAAAAAGCTTTGAAGAGATCAAACACTTGGTCATGCAAGCCAAAACAACTGTGAAAATAAAAGATTTGGCAGTCGCTTTCTATGAAACAGCGATGACATCAGGAAACTTGCTGCTGTTTGCTAGAACTTCAAAAATCGTGGAAGAACATTTGAGGTGCCTTGGTTTTGAAGGTGTTTTCCTCGAGATGTTGATTGATGTGATAAACTTATCAGTCACGCCGATGTCTGAACAGGAAACGAAAACCAGCAAAATTGTTCAAAACAGAGTGAAATTCTTTGGAGAGCTTTACAAAGTTGATTGTATCGACAGCAACGTTTTGTTCGAAGTTCTCGATACTTTGAGTGAGTTTGAAGCTCTTCTTGAGCTTTTCCACTCACTGCTCAGTTTGGTTTCAGTAGCAATCATCAAGAAAGATGAAGCAGAGAAATGCAAGAAGTATCGCGAAGTTTTCATAGCCAGAATTGACGAATATAAGAAGACTTCATTAAATGACTATTCGTTGTGCATGGAAGTTATTGAAATATTGAACAACATTGAAAGCATAGGCGAAAATAACGCGAAGTTATTTTGTCGTACAATTCAGCTGAAAATAAGCGACTTGAACTGCGGAACCATTCATGAAACTGCTCGACATTTGATTTCAAATGAAGCGACACCGATGGAAACGGACATGATCGCCAAAGTGGTGGTTTCCACCGCTTCTGATGTCAATCCAGTGTCGCTTGCGATCTTATCCAGACATCTTGTCGTGATCAAACCATCCTTCAAACAAGTTCTAAGCAGTGAATGTCAAAATGCACTGATAAAAACGTTTTCCCGGAAAATCAAACTGCAGGATCTCATGAAAGCAATGAACTTGTTGCATTTCCTGGCAGAACTTTTTATGCTTGAAGTTTTGACAATCAACTTCGTCGCGCTTTGTTCGGACATGTTGTGTGATAGCAACTGCGACAATGGCATCGAGTGCTTGGGATTCTTTTTGTTAGATTTGGTCGAGGCGCGCGAAAATTTATGGCTGCTGCCAGAAATAACATCGCCGTCAAAGCCGCCAGAGCTTCCAAATGTTTTAACGATGCTGGAAAATCTCACTGAAGACGGAATATTCGTGTTAGCTGATTGCGCTGAAATCGCGAGCAAGTGCGAAGACTCGCCAATGGAAATGCTCCAGACATTTCACTATTCGGTAATCCAAAAACCAGCAAAGATAGAACTTTATGGGAAACTGTGCTGTTTTTTATGTGATAAGTCTCAAGTTTTCCAAGGTCGACTCAAAATATTCATGAAATTGTTCTTGATGAAATTTGCACCCTTAAAGAAAGAAGATTACAGCAATGAGATTCAAACACAACTTTCGAATATGGCCTGTTTCTTTGGCCACCTATTCACGCTGCTAGTTGTTCAAGAAGAACAAATTGAAGTTCTGATTCCACTGACGAACAACCTTCGATTTGGATTAATTGAGAAGTTTTCATCAATCATCGCTGGAAAAGTTCACGAATGCAGCAACCGGCGACTGAAAACTTTGCTGACGCAGTTGGACGAAACTGCTAGAAACGAATCAAAGAAATTTCTTGATGACATTAAACAAGATTTGAAAGATCTTGTCAGTTTTGTTCCCGATGAAGATGCAATTGGTGAATTGGAGGTGCAGTGATTATCAAAGTATTAGCATTGTGCCAAAAAGTTGTTTGCCAAAGTGAAATAAATTTATTCTTAATAATAAGGGGATACGAAAGCATTAATATGGGATCGGGTTCAACTCGTCCAAGTTCATTAATTGAACAGCATTTGGGCATTAAAAAGATGACAATTTGCATTTATAGCATTGGATTCGCGAAATGTCTTATTACATAATTTTTTCCTGTTTGTAGATTCTTTGAAATTGTAAAATTTACAACAGAAATAAAAGCCTCAATTTAATAAACACAAAGTGCTTCAATAAAACTTTTAATCTGACAAAGAAATCCGGGTTTCAAGCACAAATTGCATTCGTAGCGTATTTGTAAATTTGGGAAACGCAAAAATTAGAATATTTTGGGCAATTTTCTTATTTTCTTAAGACAGTTATCGTTACTGATAACTTCGGTGGTTATGCAATTTACGAAATTTACCAACGGGTTGCTTCAGAGAGTTCTCTTTAGTTCTTTAGATTCTGTTATTTGGTCAATTTCATAATCAACTGTCGACTGCTTCAGTTTTCGTCCAAACGGTTTGAATCTTCAAATTTGAATTCGGATTTGCTTTTCGAAATCCAGGGTTGCACAAGCGTCTTCGATATTCACGAAAATAATCACAACAAACTTTTTCGTGCTTCAATATTTTTTAGCCTAGAGTCGTTCAAGTGCCTTCCATTGCTTTCAAAACGAATGTTGTCGTCAGTCATAGATAACTGGTGACACAATCGGAATTCGTGGGCATACATCGTTTGCACTGCGCAACACGCCGATTTTCAGGTAAATTTTAATTTTGTTGACATTCTCAGACTGTTTGTTTTCCGTCCTAATTAAGTTGCTTTCTTCCAAGGTGCGCTGTTAGCACAGTCGTTCCTTATCAACAGTATATATTTTCAGTCTCTGATCTTTTTTCCAGCCATGAACGTGCTTTACATTATATTCCTGGTCGTTACGATGTCGGAAGCCAAAATTGATGAGAACACCCAGAACGCAGTGCAGTCAGAGAGCACGACACTGCCCAGCATAAAAGACAAGACCGAGCAGGTCGAAAAAGTTCCAGAGGTGCCAGAAAGCCCGTGCTTCCATTCGGACATTGACGCGATGTGCTTCAACAAAACTGGTTCTGAGACAAAGCCGAGCTGTGAGTGCGAGCAACATCCGTTGATTGAGACCGCTCTGGTGTGCTGCAACATAACTGATATTAACAAAGCCATCGCCTGCGTCGGAAACACTTCGTCTTATCTCAACATTCACATTATCAACGCCAACCTGAAGGAAATCAACATCGGCCAGATTAACTCGCACATCAAGCAGGTCAACTCGCTGGTAATCACTGATGGCAACGTCAAAACGATCAGTGGTCAGTTCTCACGATTTTCTTCCATAAAATGCCTCAATTTCTCCAATTCAAATATATCTGAGATCAACGAACGTGCCTTCCTGAACTTGCAGCAACTGCAAATACTCGACTTGTCGGCGAACAATCTGACAAAGCTGCCCAGCCCACCGGCCACCGCGAAGGTCAATGTTCGAGGTAATTTGAGAATTTCCTGCAAAAACATTACGTCGGCAATGGGACGTAATGTGGAATTTCTTTTTAAAGACGAGTCATTGTGTGAAGTCGAAACCGTCTACTATTGGTTCAACTCCACCGCCACTGTTTCCATTCAGCATCTTGCAAAAGTCAAAAAGCTTGACGATGACTGCCCCAAAGGCTGCAAATGCGTTCCTGACCGAATGTTCTACTCGTCCGAAAACAGACTGGAGTTCATCGCGAAAGTCGATTGTTCAAATATGGATCTGACTGAGCTTCCACTCACGCTTCCCGAGCACACGCTGTCGCTGAACATCTCCAACAACAGCATCAGCTCTCTGGAACAATTAACACGCAACAATTTTTACAAGGGCATCCGAGATCTCTTCGCCGACGACAATCGCATCAAGTCAGTCGAAGAAATCGAAGGATCCGACTTTTTGGAGAACTTTACGAAACTGTCGCTTAAGAACAACAAAATCAGAGAGATTCCGACGTACATTTTGTCAAATTTGGAGAGAAATCTAAACGGAAAGCTAGTCTACCTGGGTGGGAACAGAATTCAATGTGATTGTCAAACTTATAAAAATCAGCGGGTAAGCAAAACGTTTTCAATACTAAAACATGAATTATAAATTTGATTTTCAATTGCAGCTCTGGAGGCTGATCCAAGACAGCGACAAGATCTTGTGTGACAACATGCAAGCCAAAATCATCGAGTTGAAGGAGTCTCAGCTGTGCAAGTCCGGCACATATGACTGGGCAAGCTATATCGACTACGTCATAGTAATAGAAATAATCCTTCTGATAGCCTTAATCGCCAAAGTGTCTTATGACTGGTTTGTTTTCAAACATTCGGGATTTTTGCCTTACCCTGCTAGCTGGATCATTTTGTACAATCATCAGAAATGATTTTAAGGGATTCAGAAATTAGTCTCGCGAGAATTTTATGTGAATTTACTTCGGCGCAACGACGAATCGTCGAAGCTGTGTTGCCTTAAGTGTTGTGCAATTTTACTCATGACAAATGAAAAATGTAATAGACTGTGAACGATAGCAGTTTAAAATTATCTTTGTTAAAAACAAGTGAAATAAATTTATGTTTAATAATTAAAACGAATTTAAAATAATTAGTAAAGAAAATAGTTCACGCAACCGGCAAACCGGCTTAACGACCTTGAAATATGACGATTGACTGGTTCATGTTGATTACTTTTGGCTTTTTTCTTCTTTCATTTTATGTTTTTTTATCGATACTGATAATAGCCTGTCGTTATGCACCGTGAGTTGTCTTGCTTCCATTTTGTCGAGGTCCATGCGTTCAACCAAATATTTCATTCAGTTGATGTAAAGACTACCGTTCAGTTTGTAAGACTAGCTTTCATAATTAAAAGATTGAAACTTACAATCACAACAGCATAACGATGAAATTGTGGACATCGAAATCTCGACTACCTTAGCCTTTAAAAACATCCTTGAAAAGTTGGCAGATACGTCACACTGCTTGTAGTAATTCCTACGCTGAAGTCAACTGCACTCACGTTTCTGAACACTTGGACTGGGCTAAAGTGGTTTTCACGAGTGCAGGCAAAGTAATCCAACTCTGGTCAATGCACAAATCTACGAACGTGATCAAATGCTGGTGTTTGAAGTATCGAAACATGATTTCAGGAGTTATGCTGCATTTATCCGTCAACAAATCAGTTTGACTGCTAAGCAATGATCCAGAAACGGTTTGACTCACTAAAGTCACAATCAAAAAATTGAAACAACACATTTTTATTACTAAACTGACTTCCTTTAGTCAATTTTTTCCAGCTGATGATCCGAAACGCTTTTTAAATTTTCACTTCTTCTTGAACAGGCTTATAATTATCAAAAATTCAATTCATTATATTTGTTACTTCATAAAAGCATTTTATTTATTTGTACTGTTTACACACAACATGACAAAGCAGGGTCACGATTAAACAAACTTTTTTTGTGGAACTATTTGCATTTAATTTGTTGCCACTTCATAGTAGTCAGTGAGAATTATTCTCGACGCCAAGTACCAAAGAAGCATTTCAAAAGTGAACGTGGTGATTAGCACCGGGATTCCGTACAGTTTAAACGCAGAAGCAATCCGTTCTTCATTCTTTGACACCGGACAGCATTTTCGTCGATGTTCGCCACGTTCAAGTGATATTCATCCAGTCCACCTTCAATAAATCGGAGAATTAATTCGGCAAACTTCACGGCAAACGGAGAATCTTTTGCAACTATCCCAGCGGAATAAAATTTGAAATTTCCACAGACAGCATTTTCCGAATCATAAAAGAAGAAAAAATCAAAACCGTGAGAAAGCTTTTTTAAAAAAAAAAGTCGAAGATCAGGTAAAAGAAGTAAAATCTACCTGGCAAAAGGATCGGTTCCTGGGAAAACCTTCCCCACTCAATTAGACCTTTCTCAGCTTTTTCTCCCTAGCTTTACTATTTAAGCCAAAGTTTTTTGAAAAATTATTCATTTCAAGTTTTAACTTCAAAGCAGTTCATTGAAAAAAAGTTCAAGTTTGTTTAAAGTTTATTAAAATCTAATAGTTCGAAATGGATTTAAACTCAAGTGTTGATATTATTGGAAGTTACATCCGCATGGACCAGCTGAGTTCTCCAGACGATTGGCCTATGGACGACGAAGGATACCGCTACGTGGATTTCAGTGGTATGCGGAACACAAACCAGGACCTGCTGAAGTTTGTGAAATTGAACTCCGATACAATTCAGACTCTGTGCTTCATCGATTGTGTCATGAACGTGTTGGAGCTTCACTTGATTTTGACAATGGTCAAGGAGAACCTCAAACATTTGTTTATGAGTGAAGTCGTGATCACCGGCCCGAAAGTTGGTCCCAAAGGCCAGCCAAATGGATTGCACACAATTGAAATTCCAAATCTGAGTCTCTTGTCGATCAAATTCGAGAATGCCGGCAAATTTGACTGTGACTACATCCTTTCCTGCATCTCCGCTGACAACCTGGATCAATTTGGATATTTCGATTACCGAGACAACCAGAACGAGGAAACCAACGGATTAGTCAAGTTCATCAGCAAGCAGAGCCATTTGGAGACCATTGAGATTGAATGCGACGGGACGGTTTTGGGGAAGCTAGCAGATCAAGAATTGTTTGAGATTCAAGCTGAGAGTGTGATTCTTGAGCTCATCGGAAAGCCCAACAAGTCAGACGGAGTCAGCCCGAATCTTATCAGGTTCCTTGAAACTCAGAGAGCAACGTTGAAGAAGCTAAAGTTGACCAATTATATGATTGGCGTCGACCATGTGAAGTATTTCACAAGCTTCGGCTTGCAACACTTGGTGCTGAAAGACTGCGACTTCTCGTGTGGTCTCTACGAAAGCTGCGAAATAATTAACTGGTCAATCAAAGTTGTTGAATTTATTGACATGAGAAACAACAGAAACCCGAAAATCGACATAGGACTCTGCAATCTTCTGAAGTGCTGCCGTGGCGCTCAACACCTTCGATTGAAAGATGTTGTGAGAACCGACAGAGTGTCCTGGGTGATCAACAACTATATGGATGACTTCTTGGCTTTAGATATCGTAAAGGAATAATTTAAATTAAGAACAGTTTTCGGCTAAAATCGTTTTATAACTCAAAGTAAATTGCTTATTTTTTTTTTTTTTTTTTTTAAAATGGATTTTTATTGCTATCATTAAATT